>VZTD01001250.1:1437700-1577202 GCA_013397725.1 Rhagologus leucostigma | reverse complement strand
GGGGGGGGGGAGATAAGACTGAAAGCTGTTGAAAAAAAAAGAAAGAAACCAAAAAAGAAAAAACCAAACCCAAACAAATGGAAAACAAAAACATACAAACAAAAACCTCAACCCCCCCAAAACAACAAAAAAGACCCAAAACAAACAAACACAAACCAAAAACAACTACAAAAAAATTCTGACCAAGACAGGAATATTTTCTTTTTAATCTTCTCAGAGATAAGGCTTTCCTTGCAAACCAGGTGGCTGCTGGTTCTGCCTTTCAGCAATTTGCAAAACCCCTTTTAGCATCATTGTATGGTATCTGCACAAGCCACTTGAGAGGCCGGGATTTTTAAGACTGTGCAGAGTCATCTGTTTTCCCAGAATTGCTCTTGCAGCAGAGACAATTTGAGGGGAGACCATTTATTAAAAAGAAATTGAAATGGCTGACCAAGAGGTTTTCTTGGGAAAAGAAGAGCTTTGAAAGCTTGGGTAGGATTTGTAGCTGGGGAAAACATCCTCACTGTGAGCAGACAGGCCTCTGCAAGTTCTGCCAGAGCAAAGCAATGGGAAGAAACAAGATTTTGCAAACTCTCAACAGTCGGTCTTCTCCCTTACCTGGATGCTTTTCCTGTGTTTTGTTTGGGAATTGAATAAGGCATATTTACTCAACAAGCCCAGATGGAGCATCACATATCTAAAACCTTCCCCTCCACTGCCCCTTTCTTTTTTTTAACCGAAGTGGACTTCCCATTTTCACATGATCTGTTCTTTGAAGCACGACCATCAAAAGCATGGCCCTGAGGGACTGTGGACACCAGAGGAGACATGGCAGGTTTTCTGTGACCAGGAATGCTGCATTCTCTCCTGAGTTTATAATGTAGCAAACCCAACAGTGAAGGGAAGAGAGGAGCCATTATTTTGGACCATCCTGTCCCTTGTAGTGCCTCTCTACAGTTGTGAGAGTCTTAGGCAGCTCCTGCCCTGTGCAAGGTCCACGGGTTTGCCAGCACCAAGAGAGGCACAGCCTCAGTTGGTGTCATTGGTTATTTGTTTGTAGTTGCTCTTGTGAATCTGGAGGTTTTCCCTTCCCAGGTCTCACTTGCCAAAGCTTGTTCTTGTGTCACACTTCATTATTGGGGTCATGGGACAGCCGTCTCCATCTGCTTATTCAAAGGGTGGAGAAGAGGTGGATGTGGGGAGAAGAAACTTACAAGAAAATGCTGGAAAAACAGTTACCTTGAAGGTAATCCTTAAATCTCTAAATACAGAAAACATCAGAACAAAAGATCCAGAATTGATTATATTTAAAACTCATCAGTTTAAGTTATAGGTGCTGATTTTGATGGGACATGACTCATAATTTTTTCAATATTTTGCATCAGTGATGCCATAAACTAACTTTCATAAAACAAATATGAAAAATATCAGAAGCACAAAGACAAGCCACAGCTGAAATTTAACCAAGAAATCTATCTTCATCAGGCCTGCTTTATTTTAGATCCACAGTGTTTCTGAATGGCTGAAAAAACCAGAATGACAGATAAATTATCCTGAAAGCACTCTAAAATGTCAACACTCACCAGTGAAGAAACTAAATTCAATCTAGTAACATAATCCGAACTAGAAATGCAGGTTAATGACCTTCTACTTCACTGTCTAATGGGGCACACATCTTACAAGAATAAATGGATTGTGGAACCTAACTACTCATAGTGGAATTTTATAAATAAATTATTATAACACTAATTGGAACTAAATTACCATGTTTTAAAGTCATCTAATAATTAAACTTCCTAGTGGCACAGTACTGAGGTCTTTTATGCCGTGGAAAAATATTTCCTTTTATTATGGTACTGACAAAACATTACTGACATAATTTCTCCCTAACTGTTTTGATCCCCAAAACAAATTCCCTCCAAATCCATTACCTTACATGGAAAATATCTGGAGGATTAAAGAAAGAGATTGAATGTTAGTCCTGTAAGTCTTCATAGGGAGATGAATTACCCTGCTTTTAATACAATGTTAGGATATCTATTATGACATGCTTCTGTCAAACACTTATCCTGTGTGGAATTTAAAATATGAAATTTGGTCCTATTTCTTGTGTAGCACTAGCACAGCACTGCTGATGGCATGGGAGAGTCAGGGATGCAGTGGGCAGGCGCAGTGCAGGTGTTGGGGCTCTGATGCCCTGCTCCACTCTTCCTCTACACCCTTAGGTCCTGGCTGGCTCCATTTTCTCACAGAATTCAAGAGAGCTCACACCCAACTATGACGTTTTGCACAGGAGTGACTGTGAAGTCCAGCTTTAGTGTCTATTATTACAGATTCAGTCCGTTTGGTTACTGAGGTGAGATCTGCTTGCTGTTTTGTTCTTTAGAGGCCACATAAACAGAGCCTCTATACAAAGCAAGACATACAGCTCAGCCTGTGGTCTGTTGCTTTCTATCAATACAGAATTTACTGTTTAATCAATAGGAAAGGATTCGGGTTTCATTAAATGAAGCATTAGCAAAACTTGAGACACAACAAAATCTTACTACGTGTAATACCTGGATTATCCCCAAATAATGCCCCACAGCAGGGGCGCAGAGAAGTGCTGTTCTCACCAGGGCAGGCCTGACAGCCCTCGTGTTCCAAGGGTTTTCCACAGAGTTGGTTTTTCAGTGCCGGAGCCGCTGCTGAAGTTGTGCACACAGCACAGTGCTCCATAGTCCTCCTCTGTTTTGTAAAGGCAAACATAAAAAGCCCAGAGAAAGCATCAGAGTAATTAAAGGTCTTTTACTCCCAAACACAGCATTCAGAGGTAAAGGAAACACTCGGCTGAGCTAGCATCCTGTACAAAGGGAAGAGTTCAGGAGGAGGGTATCCTTCGCTCCCAAGGGGCCTAGATGGGATCATGGCTTCATCTGGGGACATGCAGAGAGGCAAAGCAAAGGCTGGGAGATTGGTAATGGTTTGCAGGTGCAGATGTGAGCCCAGAGGAGCAATTAATCCACTTCCACAAAAAGCTGCCATAAAACTGTTTTTCTTCCTATTAGCACAGTTGCCTCAAAGTGCAAACTTCATTATTTTTTCCTAAAGTCCCTTCTGAATTGAGGGCAATAAATCAGTTGTTCCTGGGTTTTTCAAAATCTGAGTTTCTTTCAGGACTGCATTTCTCTCGGTGGCAGCCCCCTCACTCCCACAACAGTGCAGTGTGCTGAGCTCTCTTCCATCCTGAGTTTACATGCCTTGCGCCTAACTTCAAGAAAGCTGAGCTGACAGCAGACTCGCCAGTAACAGCAAATGAGATGCAGTCCTTAAAACCCACAGTGAAGATATTCCAGCTCTGGTTCTGCAGGTCAACCAATGTGTTTAGCCTGAATTGCCCAGTAACCAGCCTTAAACAAGCTTTTCTTTCTTTATTTCACTGCCATGTTTTCTCTCACCTCAGTTTCTAAGTCTTTAAACAACTGGGAATAGATTAGAAGAGCATCAAACACCACAAAGATTTATTTTATTGGTTTTCTCTTGCGTGTTTAGTACCTCACGAAGGTGTGAGCCTGATAGATCTCAAAGGGTTTATGCAGCAAAAGCATCCAGAAGCTTGTAGTCTTATCTGAGTTTCTATAGTACGCAAAATTGGATTGCCAGTCTCAGGAGAGTAATCTCATACGGGGTTTTCTAATCCTTCTGTTGGCAACTCCAGCCTGCAAATGAATATGAGTGAGAAGCAGTTCACCCAAAACTATTTAAATCCTGAAAGCTTCAGCCTCTACCAGCGTGGCTATCTCTGAGAACTCCTGCCAGAACCACAAAGCAGTTCACACACAGAGATGACTGTTTCACAAACACAATTACCGCTGGTTTGTTGCCCGCCTCCACACAGGTGTGTCTGCATTCCTACTGGTGCATAACGGGTTTCTTGGAACAGGGTACCGGGAAGGATGCTTTGTGTTGCTCAGAAAGCTTTTCCAGAGGCAAATTGCTCTGCTGGATACTGGCTTGGCTCTAATTCTGGCCCCACATTTATTCACACCCATTTATACTGAAAATGTGACATTTTGCTTGAGCTGAAATAACACCTTTCCTCTGGCAGTGAACGAGCAGAAGTTTTGCAGAGATTCTCCAAGGCAGAAGGCAGCATTAGGCATCCATTTATTAGTCATTAGCTATTTGGTGTTAAGTGATTAAAAAACTCCTCTACCCTTGCCAGGATATAATTCAACTCTTTTGAAAAAATTAGCAAGTTGTTATCTCCAAAAAGGTATAATGCTGATTAAGTGAGGTTATTTTTCTTCTACACTATGCTAATCACTGCCTTTCAGCCACAGACAGGCAGAACCACCTGGATGTCTAAGTTGTACTGCGGCATCAGGCCCCAAATTATGCAAGAAGGAAAAGCGCCCACAAGTTCATCTTAATTTTTCCTACATAGCTCCCTGTTCAGTGGAAACTGTCAAGCCCCTTCTCTCCTCCTCCCACCAGGGAGAAATAGCTTGCAGATCAATAGTCATTCCAGACATTGTAGTTTTAGTTAACAACCTATTTTATTAAATTTGGGAATATAGCACTGGACTGGTGCTGCTTTTTTTTTTAATAAATTATGGAAGCATTTTCTTTTTGGCTTGTGTTTTCAAATTAAAATGGAAAGCACTTTTTTTTTTCTCTCAGAGGTAAAATACAAACCTTCACATTAGAGCTTCTGCTTCTGTCAAGCTGGGTGAGTCAGCAGAGAAGTGGTGAAGAGAGCCCTCCCAGACACACCAGAGAGGGACTGGAGACTCAGGGGGCAGGGAGAGCTTTCTCTAAAACCCTACAGCTCTGGGGTTTGAATTTGAAACTGAAACCATTCAGGGCTAAATTTCAATAATTTGCAGGAAATTAGTGATTCTACAAGAACAATTCACAGAAAACCAAAAAGGAAAATTTAAGTCTGAAAAGCTGTGTCATAAATGAAGAGACCTTCCCATAAGCCTACATGGCACAGAATTTGTGTTTTGCTGTTTGTGCTCACGAGGTCCTCTACATGACAAAGCTCTGGTGTCATACACAGCGTTGCTATAGAGCCACAGTTAGGACAATCAGTGGGGGAGACTTAGTTAAGAGATATATCTCTCTCAGCCTCTTCAACCCTGTTCTTCCTACCATAGGAAGGCATCAGGTGGCTGAGTAAGTCAGGTAGCTGGATAATTCAGGTACTTGGATTTTCCCAAATAACATTAAAACTTCTGTCAGCACTCACTGAAATGAGCTCCCTTAAGATGTGTTTGCGCATAAGCATTGCACAGCATCTTTTATGTAATCATGACATTTTTCTCTGAAGAATGAAGCAAAATTTTAACACTATCAGAGGTAATTCCTGAAGATGAAATAAGGCAGCTTTCACACAAATGAATTCATGCTCCATGCCCAGATTGGTACATTGGATTAATGGGGCTTCAACAGAATGTCAGTATTTTAGTTGACTGGAGGTTCATAACTTCTTACGCTGAGTTTCAGGGTCTGTTCTTCAACTCACTGTAATTATAATTGACAGGGGGAACTGCTTTACAGATGACCCTCCTCCCCAAGTGACATTCCCACAAATAGAACTGAGCTCAGTGCGGTTTGCAGCACTTAGGCAGAGCTCTGGACTGTATCACAAAGTCTCCTTTAATAGGTTCGCCTCAGTAGATGTAAAGTCCTATTGAATCTTAAAGGAAAGATCATTTGAAAGGTCTATAGACGTTTCACTGATTGCCTGTCACTGAAAGGCAGCAAGTAAAATATTTGAGTGAAAGGGCCCCTTCGAGTCCCAAATCTGTAAATCTGCCAGTCTACACAGATCCTGCATATTTAAAATTGGGGTAGATTAAAGAATTCATTTCTCTTAGAAAGATGCTGTGCATGCTACGCATCCTCTGCTATGCTGCCGGTGCCTTGTGCTTTTTCGTGACAGAATCTATTCATTTAATCTGCTCCCTTCTGATTTTGAGCTTGATAACATATGGCAAGTCATCAAACAGAAATTATCGCTAATAGATAACTGACAATCAATTTCCATTATGCCCAACAAGATGTGACTGAGCCTTTTTTTTTCACGAAACATATTGATTCACAGAGCTGATTTCCCTGTCATTTCAAACATCTCCATGGGATATTTCTATTGAGCTCACTGAATGCATTTGCTGCAATGAAGCAGATGCTTATTTTCTCTCTGGCCTAAAGATTATTTATTTTGCCTTTGAGTTAATCTGAAGGCCATATATCAAAAAACCTTATCTGTTATATAAGAAAAAGTCAAACCTCAAGGGATAAACAGAGGAGGAATGCACAGATTTAGTATTGAAATTGTTTAAGATGACATCATTTCACAGCTTTTCATCCAAGCTGCAAGACATTTCTATGGGACATGAGGTTATTTTCTTGCTGGAGTATGGTCAGGACAAAACGTGGCCACAGTTTCATGGGTTGTGGATGCTTTTCCACCTGATGCAAGTGTGCTCCAGAGGACTGGGAAGATCCTGCCAACAAGATGTCCTCTGCAGTGGGACTGAGTCCATACAAAATGTCCGTTGGAGTTGAGAGCTGGCACAAAGATAATAATGTGCAAGGTACCTGAACGGCTTCCTGACTAGGAGCGGCTCTTGCCCTGCTTCTCGGGAGGACAGCTGATGCTGAAATTAGGGAAAACAGTCATAATGTCCGTAAGTACTCATGGGAAGAAAAAAAAATAGAATAACCTGTCCATAGGGAACATTTGGGACAGAAAACCATGTAGGGTATCCACCTTGTCTCACCAGGACAGCGTTCAGTATCTGCAGGTTGAGCACAAAACAAGGTAAAAAGAGCTGCCGTTGTTGCGTGTGCTACCAGGACACTGATGTATTTGCTGCTGGAGTTATCTACGAGAGTAGATAGCCCAGCCTTTACCAGATGTTTAAACAATCCAAGGACTGCTGTCATGGTATCATGGCCACACATCTGATCTACTTGAGGTGGCTGGGTCAGGGCACAAGTGAGGGCCATGTTAGTGAGACCTATGCAAAGTCCACTTTGTAAAAAGTGTAAGATTTTGACCAGCAAATCCCACAGTAAATGACATAGAAGGTGAGATGTGGGGGGAAAATAACCCTTCCAGGCTCTAAGCAGAAGAGAATGTCACCATTAAAAAAAATGGATTTGGTCATTCTCTCCAAGTGAACTTTACCTGTGTGTTTCTAATGGGAGTAACACTATCCCTTCCAAAACCTACTAACAGCATTTGACTCAGTGACTCTCTTAGGAAAGTGAATGTCACAGCTTGAGTACTTTTTAGTTCTTTGAAACCTGAAAGTCATTAATTTAATCAAATGAACCGTTATTCTTTAGTTCAGGGACTTAAAAAGAGGACTGATCTGTTTTTCACCCTGTCCATCAACCTTGCAAAGGAAATTACTGTAGAATCTCAATTAGAGGCAGACACACTGCTTGGGACTTTTTAGAGTGATACAGCAAATGTCTATTGTGGGGATATACTGGTTGAACTGGGGGGCCACCTCCATCACTGCAGCTGGTGGAAGCAACCATGTCTGTGGATCGTGCTTCTTTGACTTCCACCATATCCTTTATGCCTACCTGCCCAAGATTCTTCAGGGAAATCCCCCACACCAATAAAGTTATTCCAAAATGCAGACATCAGTCCAAAGACTGAAATGCTTGAGAACCACACCCAAGAATAGAGTGGGAAACTACATTATAAGCCAATTAAAAAGGGAACTGAAGCAGTGGGTAGCAGGCAAAAGTATGTTGGATGAGTACGATGTAGTCTGGCAGTGTGCAGCAGATGTCTGCTCTCAGGAGCACCAGGATCTTATATTCTGTAGCTCTTTACTTAAACATCCAGTTTAGGTGTCCAACAGGTAATTTATCACATACTTCCTAAGTTATGTTGGAAAATATCTTTATTCTGTGTGCACCCAACAAAGACTGAAAAACCTTTCAGGACAAAATCGTACCAGATACAAAACACACCTCTGATAAAAGTTCAAGACCCAGAAATGTCAAGAATATATCTTCAGTGCTAGTTCTCAGGCAGCTGTAAAAGAAGATCTGAAATAATTCAAAGAAAGAAATTAAATGCTCTATTTCACTTCTGTAACTGAGCTGGGTTTATATGTATATATATGTATGTATGTGTACATATATCCAGCACTGCAAAACCTAGAAGTGTTTCAAGGAGAAAGACTGTGTGGAAAAAAAACGGAAATTAAGTGACTAGGAAGAACAGTAAGAGAGCCGAAGTATTAAATGGAAGCTTCATGAACATCCTTGCACTGGGATGCACTGAAAATTTTGCACCTAAAGTAATGCTGGCTGTGTCTCTGCTACTGTAAATAGATCTACGATGAGTAAGGTAGGTGCTTAGTTTAAAAAGTAATGCCAAACAGTAAAGTCATGAGGAGGAGAATGTGAATTAACTTAAAGTAATAAATGTGTTATTAGAGAAAAAAAATCCTTGCACTCTAGTGCACTCATGCACAAGAATGATGGGAAAGCAAAAAAAAGAGGACGGATTTATAATAGCAGAGACTGAGACTAAGGGCTTGATGGATCCTCTTTGGGTCCTTGTTCCCAGACAGGATTTGGAGTGATTAAATTACTTGAAAGGTAATCTTAGGTTCCAATATTTTGCTCTTTACCAGGACCCCAGCATGAGATACAAGGTACAGGATAGGCCTGAAACCAATTTCTGCAGGAGGTGTAAAATCCTGTGAGTAAGAACGGGGTGGAGATGGAAGATGTGCTCCAAGTGGAAACAGCTTCAGAGGATTTTTTCATTAATTTTCTCTCATACACTTTGAAAGGTTAACAAAACCACTTTTGATAGTCCATAGCTGAGTGTCCTTGGGAGAACTGGATAAGGATTTGTCCCTGGGGATACGCAAAGACACATTAGTATTTCTACAGTGCTGGCAAGGTTTGAGTACAGGACTGGGCATTTCTTTTCATTGAAAAAGATTCTGAACACCCTAAAAATCTACTTGGTTTGCACGTGCAAAAGAAAATACATCTTTAAGTGTGAAACCAGACAGTGGCAAGAAGTTTCCTCTGGTTTAAACAGAATGTTCACTTCAATTAGCTCTTCCCACCTCTACCAAATAATTCACATTAATAACAGTGCAGTCATAATCTCTTTTTTCATATGCATATATACAGGAAGGTTCTGCTCATGGTACTCTTTGGGCCCAAGTGATCCATTTTGGTTGGGAGAACTTTATTTTATTTTTGTTTTGTACTGGTTTGGGAATTACTATGGGACAAAATTGTGGGAGGCCCACAAAATACCAGTGGAGGTGCCCTTGAGAAGATTAAATCTGTCTCCAGCTCTAATTCACCTTCCCAGGAGACAAGAGTTTGCTGGCACATTGGCAGTGGCCAAAGAGAACCTGGATACCTGGTTGCCTCACAAGCAAGGCCAGGAACTAACGAGGAATCAGATCTGGTTTGGAGTTTTGATTTGCTAGATCTGACTCGAAAACTCTATGTGGTTTCCCCGATAAGTGGTGGTGTCAGCTGCTGTTCCAGAATCGTGGTTAGGCTGTGATTTGTGCATTAAAAAAGGAGCAGATGTACTTTGTTTTATAATATTTAACCAGAGATTGAACACAGTCCTCTGAGGCCAAGAACGTATTGATTCTGGTAAGCTTTTCACTGTCTTGTTTTGAAATTTTTCCAAGAGTCAGACTCCTGGGAGAAGAGACAGGTCCAGAATCCCAGCAAGCATCTCCCCCGCAGATCTCAAACCATATACACAGCTACTTTGTTCTGCTGCATTTTTAACAGAAACAACCAAGGGGTTATTCTTGTCACTGTGATTGGGTTACCTGAAGGAAAGGCAGCAGGTACCTCCCATGTTCATTAGCATTTTCCTCACAGTTCAGTACTGGGCACTGGCTATGTGTTAGTCTAACACACACAGACCTCCTCGTTCACTTGATTTGGACATCACTGTCTGTTATATGACAATTCTTTTCACTGCAGTGATTTTATTTTATAGGAAATTACTTGGAGTGCTCATGTGAGTGGGATATTTTTAAATCACAACTGCAGTGAGTCACATCTTACATCTTTAACTTTCTGGGGCTATGACCACCAGAATCTTTTTTCCGCTTGTAAAATAAACTGTGTTCCTGTGGTCACCTGTGCAGACCTCATCTGTTTGAGTTCTTCTCTCCTCCTTAGCACCTGGGATGCTCTAGATAAGGGCCCTCATTGGGTTCTCTGCTAATTGTCTCAAAAAAATTTTGGAAAAGGTTTTGGGAAAGTCTTGCCTGATAGGATTGTATTTACATTTTTATAGGCACATCTCATTGCTGGCTTATAGACATCCTGTAATTAAGACAGCCAGGCCTTTCTCTTTGCCTCTCATTTCCAGCTGGTGTCCTCCCCAATGGATCCATCCAAAGAAGAAATACCTTTCATTAGTCCCTACACACATGACCTGGCAATCTGGGCAATTACATTTCATCTCATTTTATTATTCTAGTCTGATTGTTCCAAAGTGCCAATTCAGACTTCCTTCACACTGGCAAAGCTTTTCATCTGTGTTTCACCAGCAAAGGCCCACTCTTCATGCCAAGGTCATTACAGAAAATATCAAACGTGATCAGTCCCCAGAATGATCCTTTAAAAACCTCCAACTCAATTAGTGCCTCTTCCAGCACAACTTGTCTCATCAGTTACTTTATCCACCTGTAATTCACCTATTCATCCTCTCTGGCTTACCTTCTCATGTCCCACACAGCCTCAAACCCAGCATTTTGCTGCAGTTCAGGTAGATTAGTTCCACTGAATTCCTCTGGTTTAGAACCAAATCAGGCTGGACAGATAGATCCCACTACTCTGCAGCATTCACCTGCAGTAAACACTGTTACCTTTTTTGTAATATTTTCCCATTTATCTCCACATCCTTGAATTATTCTTTCCTTCAGATTTGCCCTAATGCTTTCCATATCCTCAAGGTCAGAGTAACTCCCTGCTGCCTCTCCCTTCCTCTTCCTCTCTTCCTGCTCACCCTCTTTTGGGCACCATGTGTGTCAGTAGCTGTCTGCTTGGCACCGGAACACTCTCTTCCTTTACAAGTCTGTGAGTGCATTTCCTGTGCCAAAACCTCTTTTCTCCAAGAGAGTGCCAGATGTCCCAAAGCTCAGTCATACTGAGTTCTGAATTCTTGCTACCGCCTCAGATGTAATGATTTCCATTTCCTATATGCTCATTCTCCACAGGAATGCTAACCTTGCCTCCATATTTTCCATCTTTCAAAGAACTGAGTCAAAATAGTGACTATACTTCAGGCCGTATCCCAGTTAACTCCAACTCTCTCACCATTGTGTCATAACCTATGTCCTCAATCCCTGCTATCTCTTTATTTACAAGAATACATTTTGATCTAATCTCAGAAAACAGATTAACATATTCCAAAGAAAATAACGTGGATTCTACAGTTTTTAAACAAACTATAAATATGAGCTAAACCACTCCAAATTCCTGTAAAGTAATAATGCTTAATTTTCTGGCACGTACAGATTTTGATGCTTAAGAATAGTTTCAGATATTAAATGTCCTTCTTTTAATTTATTTAAAGATACAATATCTCTCCTCCAGGGGGACAGAAGATCTTATTAACCAGTATTTATAGAAATTCTAGATCGGAAAGTTACTGCTTGGAACTGCCCTAATCCTGAGAGGGATTTAGGGCCTGAAGAAGCTTTCAGATGTATCCTGCATATTCCATCCATCAGGCTTGACTCTGCAGGCTCTGCTTGGCCTATTAATTACCTCAGTCTCAATAACCAGAACATCTTATGAAATAATAATGATGCTCAAGCATGCTGATGTGTTTTAACCATGTGTTTGCCAGCCCACTGGTGTATTACCACTTATCAATAGAGCCATAACTACTGCAGCTTATCCAGCACTGATTGATCAGTGATCCTTTTCTTTTAAATTCAGTTTGGAGTCATTTTTTACATGATAGAAAAAAACATGAGGGGCATCTAAAACCAAACGGCCAGCGCCGTGCTTTATTCATAACCAGCGCACAGAAAAAGGCCAATTCCCCAAACCCAATTTCAGTTGAATTCGATTTATAAATAAAGGGTGGCCAAAAAGAGAATTGAGTGGGGGAAAGAATTTAATGGGAAGTGAGGGAGCAATGTCTCCCCTGAGGGCTGAGATTTCATCTGCTCCTTTTGGCAGATATCTGACAACTGACAAACCCCGGGAAAAGAGAGCTGACAGTAAGAAACGGCGAACGCAGCTTGTTAAGCAGAAGACCAAATGACACTGCTGTAATTTGCCAGCATCTATTTAAAGAAGGAGCTACAAGGACTTTGCACAGACCTTGACAGGGGACTCTGGGAGACTGTCGTCCCTGAGTTTCCCGTCTGTTCTTTCCGAGAATGCAGTTTCCAAAGGTTGAGATTGCATTAAGTTAAGGGTGTTGAAGGCAGGCAGGGATTAGCACTGTGAGATAGAGGTGGGAGAAGAGCATCTTGCAGTGTGCTGTTGGGGAAAGAGCATACGGGAAAGGCAAGGGAGCATGTTAGGAGTTTAAGACCTGGTGTTCCACAGATAACCTTCCCTTTCCGCTAATATCTGAAACCAGAAACTCTTCCTGACAGTTCATGGAGGCAGTCTCCAACCTACTACAATGTAACCTCCTGTAGCTAAAAGGGATTCTTTCTCTTTTCTACCCCAAATTAAACTTTTATCATTTTTGTCCTTTTTTTAATCACTTCTGTCCTTTTTCCCCCACTAAAAATGAGAGTATTGCACCCATAAAAGTGGAGTCTTGCATTTATTTTATGCCCAGAACAAGTGGATAGTCTGTCTACATGGAAGAGCAGGACTCAGCCTAGACAAATTCCTCTTTTCAATTGAACTAGCTGGTGTCAGCATCCAGGATCCCAAGTGCCAGGCATTAACTCTCAGCAGCTGTGGAGGCAGCCCACAGCACCCACTGGTCCAAGGGTGCGGAGCCAGAGGTTCCTCTATGTTACACTTTCGTGTTGTTGAATTCAATCTCAAAAAAAGCCTCTTTGAAACAAAGAGAATACTGAGGGGAAAGGCAAAGATCAGAAGCTGAACCACACAGGTCTGAGTACCCTGAGAATACAGTCTTAAATGACTCAATTGTCCTGCCTTGGTCACATCGTAATTGACGCTAATCCTGAAGTTGTAGTGGAAAGTACTACATTGTATGCACATGATTTGAAAGAAATGGGGTTTTTTTTCTGTACTAACAAGTCATGTGGGGTTTTTTTCCTCATTCTGGCTCCGCAAGTGTTTGTTTTACCTCCAAAGAGCTTAAAAAAATTATGAACCAATTTTTTTCCCTTTCTTTTTCTTCCTTTCTTGCCACCTACCACTGAACTACTCAAATCACTAAATTCACTTGTGGCACATCCAGCCCTCAGTTTGGGAAAATTCTTCTCCTCCTGTTCTCCTTCACAGCAAGAACAGCATTTTTCTGTGACTTTTATGATGTCTCTGTAATGAAGCAGGAGGTGAAGCATCCTGAAACAGATTGAAGGACTTAGTACGTGCTAACTGGCCCCAAGGTCATGCAAGTAGGGACTTGACCATTCAAACACAGAAGCGTGAGTCAAAAGGTTACCACTCACCAGCTCCATCAACACAGTTTGTTTTTCACTCCAAATATCAAATTATGGGCAAGGTTTTGAAGTCTTTCTACCCTCATCCCCTGAAGGAGACTCCGAAACTGTTTTTTGTAGCAGCAAAAATTAGCCTGTGATTATATAATTACTGGGAAGCTAAGTCCGTGGTTGTTTCCCTGAATATGATGGCATTGAAAGTATTTAAACTAATGCTTATCTCTGTACTTCTAAAATTGCTGGGATCAAAGTTCAAAATTGCAAACTCCAGCAAAAAGAGGTCATTGTCATATGCTTGTATAACACCTAGCAAAACGGAGGCCTAATCCTGCTTAATCCCCTAAAATTTACCGTTTTCTAAAAAACTTCATTTTTTAAGCAAATATGGATCCACGCATGTAGAATATGAAATGTCCAGTTCTACTGGTGAGGAATGCTACAATTCCATATGAAATTGCTTAAAATGGAAGTCCATTGCAGACCAAGCCCTAACTCATTTTGTATTACCCTTTATTAAAAATAAATCATACATAGACCCCCCGCATAGGGCTTTTCAGGTGCTAATTATAAATTTTAGCTGCAACAAGATAAGCATTGCCTCCCATTTTGCAGATTGAAAAGCTGAGAAATGGATGGGAAATGAGTTTCCCTGAGCTACAGAAGGAGACATTGCTGAAAAGCAATGTGAATGCAAGAATTAGGGGGCTGCTGTGAATAACAGACCAGGGACAAATTTTTAGACTCTCTGTGTTAAGTGTAATGACTAATTTAATTCTTTTGCATATGACTTTATTCTCTCTGGCTCATTAGTCCTATAGCTAACAAGCTCAGATACTTCACAGTGCCCATGGTGGGCTGCTTTCAGGCCCTGATCACACCCAGATTTCTTCAGTCCTGATTGGCAAAAGGTGGCACTTGTCATCAAATCCCAGCCTTAGGGTAAAGCACTTTGCATACACTATCGGATCCATAAAATATGTCGGGAGAAGGGAAGGACAGATTTGATTTTTCTACACAACTCCACATGCTATCTCCTCTTGTGCCTTACTCTAGTCTCAGTAATTTCACCACATGTCCCTTGCCAAGCTGTCTCCAGGGCTCCCAGGTAAGGCAGTGTGGTTCCCCACGGCATGTGGTTTGTCCACATCATCTATTTTCTCCTGTTCCCCACCTTTTTACTTGTTGTTTTACTTTATAGGTAGCTGCTCATTCATTGATTCAAGGCATTAACAGAACAGTGATCAAATAAAAAGCCCCCAGGCATAAACACGACAAGAGAAAGAAGAAAAAAATTTTAGAAAAAGGCTGCACAGAAATTTTCTAAAATTATATTATTCCAATGGTATTGTACAATTTTTGACCTTAAGCAAAGGAAAGTTGATGACTTTAATAGAGTTTCTCCAAAAACCTCTGTCTTTCTCCTTCCTCCTGAAAAAAAATAACCCAATCCTGCTAAAGTATTTTTTCATTCCTATCTTTTAAACAAGACACTTTCCTGCCCTATCAGAGTAATCAAACCTATGATTCACAGGGCTGGCTTCAAGCTACTACCCTGGGCATGAAACAGCACTTAAAGGAAATTAATCTGAATTTTGCTTCATAGAAAAGGCATATTTTCACTTTATTTTTAAATTAGATAAGGGAAAGTAGAAAGAAGGGGGAGCAGAGGTGGATGAAGGGTGGAGCTCATTATGAAACCGCAGGGCAAAATTGGTTCACATTAGAAATGCTTCAGAGCTCAGCATTAACTTTGTTCCTTCGCAGTAAATAAGCTAGTGAGCAATAGGAAATATGTAAGTACTGCCAGGGGGGTTGTAGATTGGTAGACACAGGGGTTTGTTTAATGTCTCCCTCTACATGCATATTGCAGTTGATATTAAAAATTGGATATTAGAATTTGCCTTGGACTATTCTATTTATTACTTGTGCTGTGATGGAGAATGAAATTCTGCATCCTGTGTTTTATGGGTGGTTGAGCCAGATAATCTAATCATCTCTCCTGGCCGTACACTCTACACAGCTGGAGGTTGCAATAAGGATTGGGAAACACCATCTTATTAAATACCAGAACAAAGCCACCATTATTGTTTCTTGCTTTGAAAGAATGTGTCAAGAGGAGGGCCCTGCTGAGTCAGACAATCTACAGACATAAGGTCGAGCCATGGTCTCTGCTGAGAAGTGTTTGCAACTTAAGGTGAGAGAAACAGGCCAGAGGGGAGGGACAGGTCTGGTGGATATCCTCTCTGGTGCCAATCAGTGTGATATGCCTGGATCCTGGCTTCATAAAAGTCCTTTTCTTGAAGATGTAGCTATTCACTATCACTTTTCAATAGACCCAGGATGGCTGTCCAGTGCCCCAAGGGCTACACATGGACTTTGGGAGGAAGGGACCCATAACAATAACAAAGTTGGATGGACAGAAGTTGGTCTCTGCAGAGCCACCCAGGAGTCTCTGCTGCTCAGGGATCTACTGGCCAAAGCCCACCCCTCCTTTTCTTTGGATTTCCAGGGGTCAGGATGCAGCCATCCTGCTCTCTAGTCCTGCCTCTGTAGGGCTGGCTAGAAACCAGGGACTGTAGCATAGAGGGGATGATCCCCGGTCAGGAACAAAGACATAAATAGGACAATCTCAAAGAAGTGACTGAATGCTACTCAGACAGCAGAGTAGCCTTTACTGGGGCTTTAATGTGTGCCGTCTAGTTCTTCCTGATGAATTTGGGATGCTGCCAAGTGGGTTGAGCCGTTTTTTTTCTATGTCTGTGTGTAAGTCTGTTTAGGATTGTGAAGGATGCAAAAATGAGATCCAAACATTGCCAGACTCCTAATTTGGGGATTTCAGATGCTCATTCAAGGTGTATATCCCTAATCCCATGTAGGGATGGAGAACTGAGAGCCGTTACACCTGTCTCCTGTCTTGCAGCCTTGTTTGCAGCCCTTCTCCTCCTTTGTTCCTGTCCTACCACCTAGGAAAAGCACATTATCTATTGTGTGTTGTGCTAGTCGCATCTAAGTGGTGACCTTTCAGAGGAGTTAACAATTTTACCGAAAGAGGAAACAAAAAGAGACGGGAAAATTGTTTTTTATCTGATTCTATCAATTTTAAAAACTTTCACAAATGGAGATAGTATGTGCCATGTTATTATCACTTGGGAACATGGGAAGGGCTGATATTTGAACAGGCTTTTGCTCTTTTCTCTACAGTTGCAATGAACACAAATTCCAGATTCTTATCCTGATAAAGGTCAATCAACTTTAGCAAAAAACCACAGGAATGACCACACTGTCTGACACTACTGAACACACAAGTCCTTAGGGAAAAGTAAAACTGCACAATTATGTATATGATGTTTTCCCTAAGCTTCCTGAGGCCTGTCTGTTTAATAAGTCCACAGATTTCCCTTTCCCAAGTATTTCTCTAGTCTTCCTTTGAACCTGTGTATGTCTACATCCAGACTATCCCCAGGAAATGAATTATACAGGTCTACCACAAACTCTGTGAAGAACTATCTCCTCTTGCTCATTTTAAATCTGGCTGCACCTGCTGTGGGGTGCTTGGGCTTCCAGTCTTCGGCCCTTTGCTCCTATTTCAAAGTAGATAGTGAACACCAGATCCCTCTCTGCCCTTTCTGGATATTTATACTCACTTCTGCTACTACTTTTTCTTCCTAGCATTTTAGGTTTGGAAACTTCTGCTCTGGCCTTTCCTCCCTAACTGCTTGCTAAGCTGTGCCTTAAAAGATTTCAGGCAGCTTTGATTCTGTGGTTTCCCTGAGATGTTGACTCCCTCCCTCAAGGGTTGATTGTATGCTCACAGCTTATTTTCTTTCCTTTTTTCTTAATTGTAATTATACCTCCCATAGGAGAGCTGTTGTGTTTTATATATGCAAAAACATCCTGAAAATTTAATGTCAGCATAGCAATGGGGAATTCAGAATCTAAAGGCAACCATGCATTCATTTCCCTTCCACTGTTCATAAATTCTTACGATACAAAAGCTTCCAAGTAAGTTGACTACCTTTAAGTCACCTCCTATCAAGTCTTCCTTTATTTAGTCATCAGTCAAGAATTGTGTCCTGGTTTTGGGTAGGGGAAAAGTCTTTTGTAGTGGAGGAAGGAAGGAGGCTGCTTGCTAGATTTTCCCTTCTATTTTGTTTTAAATGTCCTCTATGTTTGTGTGGCAGAGAGCAGGCCTGCTTTGTACAACAGTCCAGGACAAAATATGCAGCGCTAGTCCCTTCCCTTTTCTCATTTGTGCAAAACCGAGGGGGTGCTACATTATCTGAAAGCAGAACAGACTTATCTGTCACTCACAGACCCTGCCTAATGAGTGTAGCTGTTGTCCCACGAATGTGCCTCAGCAATATAAATGTAATAGAGGCAGTACAAAGGCATGGCATTAAATCAAATGTCAGCTCTGACCGCTGGAGGTCAAAGAATCAAGAGCAGGGAGCTGCAGATGTTCTTTTTTCCCTGGAGATTCCCTATACCATGTCCAAGAAAAGCTCATGATACTGCCAGTGTGTTTGCATACCGTGGGGTGCAAAGGGCTTAACCTTGCTGGATCTCAAGGAAGCTCCAGGATCTCCCACAACCTGGGGCATCAGCACTCCTCTCCCAAGGACCCCCTCTGGCTGCCCCCTTGAGTGGTAAGTAGTTTGTTCTTCCTGCGAAAGGAAGGAAGGAGTCTCCAGCTGCTGTGTTTTAGCTCTTGAAGTCACTCAACTACTTTTGCTGGACATTGTTTTTATCAGTCTTGTGACATTTTGCAAGAAGAAGAAGCAGTGCCTTGAAGCAACCCTAAGAAGCAGGCTGATGTTTCTAGAGCACATGCAGGAAAAGGGCCTAACTTAGAAACAGGGTGGGGGGTCTTTGGTTCAAGCACATCCCTGGCAGACAAAAGGGTTGAAAGCCCTGAGCTTGCTTTAACCACGGTCTCAGTCTGTCTCCTGACCCAACATGTGTTCCACGGACAGCAACAGATCTTGAAGTACAGAAATATTGCCTCAGCAGATCTGAAAAAGTGGAGAGAAATAGAACAATGTCATCCAGGAAAGACTCTCCAAACAAGGGGCACCTTGGAACTGAGTTGAAGCTTGACCAAGAAAAGATAGGTCATGCCACCAGCACATCAGCACACATCCCTGTTCTGTCCCACAGTGCTACAGAACATCAGTCAGTCTCAGGGGACAAACAGTGGATGCCATTTCCCACCTGGAGCGAGGCCAAGGATCAGCAGAGGTGGTCCCATGGGAGACATGGCAGGAGACCAGCCCCATCACTGCAAAGTCACCCCCATGAGGACACACACACGCCCAGGTGATGTATTTATTTCTTAGTTTCTCCACTACCAGCTTCCTGCCAGATTGCTGAGCTGGTGGCACCCAGGACAGCTGCAAGGGAAGAGTGGAAAAGTGTCACTGGAGCCTGTGGATCGCTGTTGGCACAGGCACATGTCATTACAGCCAGTCATGAAACAGGCATCACAGAAGTATCAGAATAAACAGAAATGTGGGATTTCCCATGAAGATTTCTCGCCCAAGCACAGTGTTAATTAAGCTTGACCCTGCTTAGCTTCGTGAAATAAGAGGGAGATGTCAGGTCTTTAGGCTAAACAGATTAACAACCAGGTAAGATATAAAATATCACACAGCCCAAAAGGGCTAACATTCAGCTTGATATTGACAGCGCCTTTCAAAGCAGGTTAATTAAAGTAATAGTTTAGTTTTCTTCTTTTTATATACATTTGTTCAAAGAAAATTATTACTTTGAATATTGCCCTGTGTTTTCATTAATTATGCAACCTATTACAACAAGGAACTAATTAGGAAATATATCTGGGTTTGGAAACAAACTGCATCAGTGCATTTTCACAAAGGGTTTTCATCTTCTTGAGACAAAGATTGCTTTCAGCTATAATTAAGGCTGATAAACCTGGTAAAGAGGAAATTAACAAAAATCGCAGCATGCTGAGCAGCTCAAAGGGCTTATGAAAATATACTTCTGAAAATTAAAAAAAAAATCAATACACAGGTGAATACTCCTCATGACGTTCTTAATTATACCAAGAAGTCTCAGGTTTTTATCAAATCAAACATTCGCTCTGACTTTTTACACTTTGATGTTTCATGCCATTTAATTGCTACTAAGAGTGGAAGTCACTTTTCCATATACATTAGGGGAAGGAGGAATCAGCCATAAATTCCTAGAAAATGGCTTGTACAAATCGTTTCCTTAATCAAGAGAACTAGGAAGCACTGCCTGATTTACTGCTCCTTATTTTTAATGCATGTTTGTCTTTTGAAAATAGGTGTCAGCACCCCAGGCCCTCCTCTCAGGTTCTGCCCTTGATTTATACTCAAGCTCTGGGCAGCTTATTTAACCTCTTTCAAACTCACTTTGTCTTCCTACAAAATGGACATAGGAATTTTTTCATCTAAGTTCTGGTTAAGCTCTGGCTGTAGCAAATGTTTATAATGTTCTCTGTGAACTTAGTACTATAAAAATGGCAAATATTGAAATATGAGGCTGTTTCAGATGCCACCCAGGTTCCCATGGGAACCTCCCTGTTCTGTGTTCTTAGATAGTGAAAGATCTTGTGCTGTATTCAACATCACCTGTGAACTGTCCATAAAGTGTAATAATCTAAATTTTGCCGGTAACCCTACAAAGCAGGTTCAGATTGAAAAGTCTCTTAAAACTAAAAAAAAAAATTAAAAAAGGCTGAAAATACCATCAGACCACATGTTGTAAGTCTTAGACATGACATCTTTAGCATAACAGCAAGAGGAATTCTGTTCCAGCTGATGACAAGGTGAGATACAACCATTTTCATTTCTCAGGTGAGCACTTTCCAGAAAACCATGAATCTTACCTGTAACATTGTCAGCCTGCAGTCTCCAAATACTTATGGACTGAATTTAAAGTGTCGCAATCTTCTTCTTGTCAATTCTGTCAGAGTACTGAATGTGACATATAGGGTAAGCAAAGAGATCCTGTAAGAAGCAAGACTTAAGGGGAGCAGAATTATCGGGGTGCGGACAAGGCCCATATGTTTAACAAGCACCTCACCTACTGAGTCATTCGTGGGGGGAACAAATAGTACACCCACAGGGACTCATCCCCTAGCTCCACAAGCCTGGGAGAACGTACAGATTTACTTCAAATCTGATAAAAAGGATAAATACAAGTATCGCCTTACTCACAGTTGTGTCTGAAATTGTTATTAGCCTGCACTAGGAGATGTTCCTGTTTACCCAGAAGGATAGGTGCAGGTGGGTTCTCTGTGGATGCTATAAAGATGGATTCCCTGCCATTTCCTTGAATAGTAACTGTTGTTTTGAGAGGAGGGTCTGTCTTGGGAGCAGTACTTTGAAATTTGAAGTAACATTGAGCTTCTCAGTGATCCAGTTTGCTCTGCGGGAACTGTACCTTTAGACAAACAAGATAACCCAGGGGGCCATGAAACACCCTAAGCTTCCCAGAAGGAAGATATGCTTATGCCAAATGCTCTCTACCAGGTCTCCCAGAGGCTGCTTCTGCCCCTCAGCAGGATGGTAAGTGTTAGGCTGTGTCAGAGACCAAAACTACGCTCACTTTCGGTTTTCTCACAGCTTCCCAAGCCCACAAGTATTACTTGGAACCATCAAGGGATTTGAGAGACAAAGAAATGACAGTGCTTTCCATTCTGGAAGAATAAGCCAGAAAATGGTATGGGTTTTCCCCTTTTAATAATGTGTATCAGTAGATGAGAAGGTTATTAACCATCCCACTGAAACTCTTTTTCTCTGTCTATATTTAAAGGCTGCATGTGTTGATCAAAGGATGACATAATTAAATGTTCTTCAAATGCTCAAGCCACATTAGCTGAAAGCCTCATTTTGTGCTCGTTGTTTTTACATTGTATTTCGAAAAAATCATGGGCTGATTAATCATTTAGCAAGTACTAAACTCCCAACCATCCCCTGCACACAAAGTGAATTTGATTCAAGTAAATATCTTTTTGATAAATGGCTTCAGCCTGCCTGATTTATAGGCATAATGTAAATGGGTGGTGTTGGTTTCAGACTTTTATTTTTGTGTTGGATTTTATATTCCTGGCTGTTTGCAAGGACGTGGGGAGAAATTGTTTGGTCTGAAAAGAAAAAATGTGATCTAGATCAGTTTGGAAATATGTGTCTCGACAGCATCCAACCCCAAAAAAGCATAAACCGCACAATTTTGGCTCTGCTTTAGGTAGTGAAAGTCGTAAGCTGACTCTAAGGCAGGAAAATCAAGAATATGCTTGCAGTTATGTGAGACTATTAAATTGCCAACCACAAATTAACTTTGCAAATCATAAAGCTCTTCCAGAAAGACTCATGTGAAGCAAGATTTTATACAGGCTGTGGTAACACGAGATTAGGGTAAATTTGACAAGCAAAACCTTTCCTTGTCTAGTGCAAACGGCAGTCCCACTTTAGGAAATCACTTCCCACAGTGAGAATCCATCCTTTCCACTCATGTTCCTGGGTTTTGCAATGCTTTCGCCCCAGTCCCCACAGGACACAGCTTTCCCTGCTGCAGGAGGGCTGTGGGACATCAGCCTGCCAGCTACAGAGCTGTTCTGATCCAAGCCTTGGGTAGAAAATAGGCACTGTGTCCTCCTCACAAAGCTTGGACCACAGCCAGTGCACGGAGTGTTCCACGCGCAACAAGTGCCAGAGCTTCCTTCCTGTCCTTCACAGCTTCCCCAGCAGCAGCACCCCCAGACAAAACCATCATACTCAGACACTCTTCCCAGTAAGAAGGAGACACTGGTCTTGCGCAAAGCCAGCCCCCTGGCTATGGCAAACCAACCCCCTGTCATGCAATCTAATGGACTGGAAATACTCTGCCTCTCCAGATACCTCACACAAGGTGGTCTGGGAATGGGAGTGGCAACTCTTCAGGTGTTTTCATCTATGAGTTCTCATCCATGCTAAATGCGGTAGAAAAACTGCGCAGCACAGCTGTGACTGTTGCATGAAACTTGTATCAGTAGCAATTTACTTCTCAAGTGGGACACAAACCACCAGAAGCAGTGTACAGACCACACTGCTCCTTCCTTGCTGTGTCCTATCTTGCATCTACCCCAGCAACTGAAGAGTGAATTTAGGATTACGTTTCCTGAACTAAAAACAAGAGGGCAAAATTTTGAGAATGGGGGAAAAAAATAACCTTTCCTTTTTGAAGTGGAGACAGGTGAGCAAGCTACGGCTATCAATCACTTAAGGTGAATAGCTGAACCACAGCATGTACATGCTTTCTTCCTTCCCAATACCCACTGTGTGGACTGGGGTCACTTTTGCATACATAATGCAGAAAAAAAAGGCCAATTCCCTGAAAAGCAAATTACCTCATTCCCGTGGCACCTGGATACATGGCAGTGGGAACTTTTTAACTCTTCCCAAAATGAATCTAGTTTTAATCGGACCCCAGATTCAAAACAAGACAAGGGAAATTCTGTCTCTTCTTAATCAGGTCTAATTTTTTGGATTTCCTCCTTTGATTTAGAGTCCTTTCCCTCTTTGGAGCTGGAGTATCGTATTTGGTTACACACTGTAGGAAAACTGTTTATTTTGTCTTTATTGTAACCAAGTGCAGACATCTTTCTCCAGCTGAACTAGCAGACATAATTAGAAAAATAAGATAAAATTAATGTATTTGATTTCCCAGAAAAGAAAACATTTTAAAATTCTATTACTTTGTCTTAAATATACAGGCATAATTGTCTAACCTATTCTCTCTGTTCCCATCTGGAGTGTCAGATCATAGAATGAATGCATAAGGAATTCTGTGAAGGAAAATAAAAGCCTCTCTTAACCTCTCAGAACTCTAATTTTTTTTAAAATACAGAAGACTAGAAAGGGACTGAGCTTACTCTGTTGTTGAGGTACCAGTATTTTACAGTAACTATTGCCCATATTCCTCCCAAAAGAACTGTGACTAAAAATACCAAACCTCATTCACACCCACAGGTAAAAAGATTGCAGGGTTTAACGAGAAGCATCTTGGTAGCATGGAAACAAATTTTCTACCCTTTCTCAAAGGCTTTTATTATTTTTATCAGCTACAGTTGCCTCAGGATCTCACCATATGAGGTACTGTGTAAAAAAACATGCAGCAGGTTTCTGCTAGAACAAATTATGTTAAAGCAGACTCCAAAAGGCAAAGTGTCAAAGCAGGAAAAAAAGAGGGAAACTGAGGCATGGGGAAGGGTGGTTAGGTGTCCAAACAGGATTCTTCAGCAAACAGGAATCTTCAGCCTTGACTCCAAGACCCCTGAGGGCCAAAACATGAGAGCATTCTTCCTCTGTCAGTCAGACGAGGCAAGGGCGAGAAGCCCTGTGCCACATTTCCATTGTCCACAAGATCTGTTCGGCCGTTGTTTTGTCTGTCAGTTCAGGGATATCAGACCACTGGGAATAACAGTCCTACTCCTTGTGGGGAGGCTGAAGGGGCCTGCATGGAGGTAACTTTTTCATGATCAGAAAGATGTCAAGTTGTACCTCAACAGGGTGGTTTACCAGACCAAGGCTGCCTCCAGTTAGTGGAGATGCACTCAGTTTCTGTCTCTGGCCTTGGCAGCTCCTGGGGATGCCTTCTCCACATCAGTTTTCCCCCATAATTTTTCCACTGTTACTTAAGTACTTTCATGACTACTGATGAAAATTGTTCTGTAAGCTATACAGGTAACATTGTTCTTGAAAACATGTTTTTAAGGTACTGAAAAGGGTTCAAAAATGAAAGATGATCATGTGCAGGTGGAGAAATCAGGGATGAGGATTTCCTCACATTTATCCAGTGATATCCTAGTAAAATTGGGATAAAACACCATTTTCACTTCAACACAAGTTCAGCTTGTAAAGGCAGAAAAAAAATAGAGTTGACAGAGTATTTGAATCACAGATTTTCATTCAGATCTATCTTTATGAATAGGATAAGTTATTCTTTTCCTTAATGGTTTAAATTCAACCAGTGGAGCAGCATTTTAGCATGCAAGCATCTTCTGGAAAGCAATTGCTCCGTAAACAACCGCTATTTCATATCATTTACATCTGAGAAACACATCCCATTAGGTCAGGACAAAAACCCAAAAACACAGAGAACAAGCTTAAAATGTAGTACTAGTTCTGAGATATATGCCGTTGTTCTTCCTAATTATTCTTCTACTTGCAAACCTCGTTAGTTGCAAATGCCTCTTTCCCTGGAGTACAGAAATGAGAAGCAAGTCTGTTTTGAACAAAAGCAAAAATACCCCAACAGCTACTATGTAAGAATGATGCTTTTTCTTTTAATTCTATCTGCATGTATTGGCAGCATTCCCATAATAACTTTTTTTTTTTAATTTCCCTAATTTTCCTTTGGGAAAACAATACAACTGAATGAGCCTGAGTGCATTAATGAGATTGGAGGCAATTCTTCCTACATTCCTATCAGATAGAGATGCTGAGGGAAAGATAAGCAAGAGCAGTTCTGTTCCACGGTTTGAGACAATAATAGCTTGATTAAATTTAAAATGCATTTCTTGCTTCTGTACAAGCTCAAATCTAAAGATGTTATGTTAGGGAAGCAGACAGCCATCTCTGAATATGGTCTCCAGCTGTTAGGTTTGAACTTATTCTCATTTTCTTCTGCTTTCTTTCTTGACAGAATGAGAGATGAAATGTTTTACCAAGAAGGAACCTGAAAACTGGGCTACAAGCTACAACTTTAGAAGCTTCCGTTTCAGAAGCAAAAACAGGTTAACCAATAAGAGAAAATATCTGTTGGACCTGGAGAGAGGTAACTGAACTTTTTGAGGGCTGCTTCTAATTCAAATAGGAGAACCAGTGTGTAGTGGACAGAGCATTTACAATCTTTTCTTGAAATCACTTATGCTATTGAAATCCTGATGTAAAAGGCTTGAGGGCTTCTGTCACTGGCTCTCCATTTGCAGAAAATGAAGGTGCTGTTCTTTGTTCTTTAAAGAAAAGCATCATTAAACTGTTCTAACATCTTGCAGACCTTACTGCAATTCTTTCATGCCCTGAATTAATGGCAAACGAACACGGGCAATTATCAAGGAAAAAAGCTAGGATCATGCAGTGTAAGAGGCACTTTATTTCTTTGACAAGCATAGTTTATTTTTAATTTTTCCTTTTGCTTTACAGTATATTAATAAATGCTTTGGAGTGTATTTAGTATAAGTAATGAAATCTTAGTGATACAAGGCTTCACTACAAGCTTCTGATGCTTGCTGACAAAGAAGCAGGGACCTTGGGGGAGATTATGTTCACAAATACTTCCATGGAAATTAGCAGCCTGTACTTTAGTGAGGTTCTTCCCAAAGGGGGATGCTGCTCAGCTAATATGAACTCTGAATTTGGGAACCCTTTTCAAGCTAGTTTACAGACTTTGTAGAAATTCAGCAAAGAAGAAGGCTGACTCATCCTCATCTCATCCTGAAAGAGGACGTCAGACTGCAGAGGCAGCAGAAACTACCTCCAACCTGATTATAGACAGACCCAGAGCTAAAACACTAGGCTTTGTAGCATTAGCATTAGCGAGAGTCAGTGCCCATCAAGCCCTGATTATAATAATAGCAGCAAAATCCCCACACCTTTCCTGCAGGGATCCCAGCACAGCAAACATGCTGTCAGAGGAGGGGAGAGGCTCCAGGATTACCCAGCCCCAGGAGCTGGGATATCACTATTTGAGGTGATCTCTAGGGCAGAAACGTCCAGGATTTCAGCAGGATTTCACTGGCTTTCACGTGGCACACCTTACCACACACCTGCAGTCACTGCTGGCTGGAATGCCAAGTGTTGTAAAACCACTACAGCTCAAAACAACACCCTTCTGTTCGCTGCAGCCTCCCTGGCCTCTCTCCTTTAGAGGAGGAGGACGGGGAGAAGACTGTCCCAAGCAGAGGAAAGACACACTGAGGCAAGTGTTGGCAGTAGTTCTCAGAGCCCATCTATGCAATACCACATCAATTTGTTTTCCTTCAACAGAAATCATGGGCTGCTTCAGGGTGGGATGAAGGAAGGAGGACTGCAGTAACAGAAGGAAAATGAAAAGGAGATGGAGAACAAACATGAGAACAACTCTGCAGGTGAATTTCTAGTCACAGGTGAGATAAATTACAGCCTTCTACTTAATGCAGACAGGAAGACTGAAGTCAAAATGGAAACTGAAGCTGGATAGAGACAGCAATAGGCACACCAACCTCCTTATCTTCGAGCCGACATGATTGGATTTCCTCCAGTGTGATGGAGTTTGACACATCTCTGTGGGGGATGGATGCACCTGCAGCTTAGCAGCCATTCCTTCAGCTGCTCTACTCACTCTGCATCACCTGCTTCCAGCTCCTTTTTGACCAGTTAGTTCTTGTGCCGAGTCAGACTCGTATTTCAGGGTGGAAGGGCCTGGTTTAAAACCCTTCAGGTTGTATTTTCTGATCTTTGGGAATATATTTAATTATAACCCTATCTACTGAAGGCTGGTGTTTGTACAGCAACTGGCATGTTAAGGCTGTCATGCATGAGTAGATATCCTAGAAATTACCATGTCCCAGCAGTGGCAGTAACAGTTCAGTATAATAAGTCTGGTATGAGATTCTCAAGAGCTCAAAGAAAAAATGCAGTTGATGGCATGAATTTCTACTAAAATACCTTCTGCTAACCTCCCTGCAAGAAATGCAGAGGTTTTCTGACACACTCCTTCATTCCCTGTTTACAAATCTGTGAAGGCTATACCACAGTCAAGTATCTAGCTAAGGAGTGTCCATCCCCTATCTCCCTCACCAACAGATTCAGCCTGATTTCCCGAATTGCATAAACATGATCCCTCACTAATGCAGTTAATATCAGTCACAAGAGAAAGCAGCCACTCCAGACAAACTCAGGGCAAAGACTTTCCTGTACTTCTTATCTTCCGGTGTAGCAAAGTGCCTCTGTTTGGGAAAAAAATAATAAAATAAAGAAGCCCTCTTAACTGCAGGATGGTTCAGAGCAATCACATTAGAAAATCATTTTCCATGTCTGGAAGCTGCCAGCTTTCTACCAGCCAAAAAAATGGAGATGCAGAATTACTTTCATAATGTCTGCTGTTACATTATTTCAGCCCAACATTTCTCATACCTGCAAGAAGTCTCCTCTGCTCTTAATTTGTTTCACTGTGGCATGGACCTGACTAATCTCTCTAGCAAGTGTTGTGGCATTGAATAGACTGCAGTTTGGGGAGGGTTTTGAAGTGAGGAGATGGCAGGGAGAAGAGGTACTTTGCCTTCAGGTTTTGGAGAGAAAATGTACATGTGAAGCAGCAAATTTACATAGCACTTTGTTGTGCAAGACTCCCTATTTATTTACGACTTTTAACACAATTTACGACACATTTATATGGGGCAGCATGTTTTTTCTTGCTTTTGACTTTGAGGTAATCAGGTTTAATGTGTAAAGGTGTTCACTGACCTTCATACAACTTCTAGCAATAAACTTATTCTATAACAAAAGAACTTGGAATAAAGATGAGTACAAAAAGTCAAACGCAGACTAAGGGACAACTTCTTTCTGGAAGGATATAACACCCAGGGGGCAGATTCACACAATCTCTGTGGGACCAAAAGGGCCAAAGTCTGCTTATCCCCATAAATCCTTTTCCTGTCACTGTAGCAGACCTAAGGGGACTTCTAAATGCTGATTAATAGTAGGTTTGTATTTCCCTCACGTGGAAGACAACCAGCAAAGCTCCCGATTTCCTCTTCCCTAAACATACCCCTCTCCGAAGTGCAGCTGTGGAGGAGGAAATGGCACTTCAACAGATGAAAGGTTCTGAGACACTGTGCACTAATCAAAATAGCCCTGAGGGACTGTTATGTCTGCGACCACTTGAGTCATTAATGCCTCTCTCTCCTTCCCACACAGCATCATCTCCAGCACAGCCCTTTCTGTCACATACCCAGCATAAACAAGCTCCTCCAGCTTTTGCCTTCCTGTCCTTGGACCACAAACCATCTTTAAAGTCTCGGATCACACTGTGCAGATACATGTTTAGGAGAATTAAATATAAAGCATAGTTTTCCACAATAAAGTCCTTCTAGGCATACCCAGAACCAGACTCAGAGGCACCTGAAGCACTCTGCTGGAGAGATACAGTGATGTTGGGTGACTTCCAAACCAAGGATCAGCTGAGCACAGGCTACACACAGGTCCCCAGCACTGAAATTCAACAGCAGCAAAACCACTCTGCTTGAACAGGAGCTTGAATCCTGTGTCCCATAACTGTAATCCTGAGGGTCTTTGGAAAGAGAAGAAGATCCTTTGATGAGCATTTCCAAGGCCAAGGCACAGATAACCACACTGCAATAATCTTAACAGAGCCACTGCTCCAAGTGCCCTATAACTTTGCTCATCAGAGCTTGGCTTTTGGAGAGCTTCTTTAACACACCACTCATGGTGACATGCAATTAGCTCTAAAGCCCTGTCCCAGTTCTCTACTTTGCTGAAAAAACAAACAGCCCAGCACGGTACTAATTGAATAATATTTGGTCACTCTCATATTCATTGAATATTAGTGTGAGGGTGAGAAATTTTGTTGATTCCCACTGGACTAGTAATGTATCAACATGGTTTTAAACCCTGATGTGGCTTTCTGAATAACAATATATCAAATATGCTTGGCTTTGTTTGGGGGTTGTTTTGTTTTTAAATAGTGTTTAATCCACCCTCTATTTGGTTTTAGAAACAAGCAACAAACTGAATAAAATGCTGAGGCTTTCCAATCGGATTTAAATTCAATACAGAAATTAAAGAGTGAAGGTTGTGCATAGGCCATAAAGTTAAGCTTGAAAGCTTTGCATAAAAGCAGGAGCACAGTATCACATCCTTGTTTTATATAGCACTAGGTTGCTGAAGAACATTTTTTGTCATAGTGTGGTCTGTTACTGATACTTATTTGATAAAAAAACCTGCATGCCTTCATGATTTGAAGGAAGCAGTGCTAGGAAGATGCCATACCCTCACCTGCAGCAACCATTTCCTTACATTTATATCTTGCAGGTGTTGTTCTCAGACCCTACCTCAGACAGCAAAGAAAATCAGCTCTGAATAAATCTGCTGCAGTTCATAACTTAGGAATACATTATGTGTTCATAACTTAGGAATACATTGCCCTCAGTAAGAGGATTCCTGTGTAACCTGATTGCTCTTGGCATCATTTGAGCGACAGGTCAAGGATTAAGCATTCCAGATCTCAGACTTTCTGCATTCTAATTCTGCCACTGATTTATTTTACATCACAATCTTATTTCTGTGCCTTAAAGAAAAGTTTTTCCTGACTAAACCCATCCTTCTAAAGCCTTTTGCAGTTCCGCCATCCCAGACTGCAATGTAGACATCCGTATGTATGTGTGTGTGTCTACAAGAAGACAAGTGCGTCACTCGAAGATGAGTTTCCATGGTAGGCCTCTGACCTTGCTGTCATGCCTGGTCCAGCTCACTGTGCAAAAAGTAGCCTGTGCTGTCTTTGGAGAAGGCATGGATTTACAGTATTTTAACTCCAGCCACTGAATAACACTGAGCATAAAATTCCTGTAAACCAAGATGTTGCAATAGTAAACAGAGTGTATTACACAACTGTGATTTTTTCTGCCTGGATTTCACAGATTTGCCTGGTGAGTTGTTTTGCAGGGGGAGTTGTTTGCTTTTTTCCCCCTATACAGATACATGGATGCAGGTATCCATGAGCCCTTTGAATTCCTCAAGTTCCTGAGAAAGGCCAGGTGCTTAAACATTTGAATGACCTCCAGTGGAGGTGATTAAATTTTCTGAAGGAAAATGTACCTTGTTGTGCCAAGTAAAGAGACAATATGAATGGAAAGTTGACACCAAATTCTAGGCTCCTTGGTTGCCACGATACCTGACTGATAATACTGTCATTTTCCCTCTTTAAATCTCAGGCTTGCTGCTCACCTTCATCAGCACCGGTATCATTTTCGTTTTCTTCGTTTCACTTAGGAAACCACTTCAGCATTTATCACATCTTTCACTGCACATGGTTGTAGACCTTGAAAATCCTGCTGTACCCAGAGGATCTAAATGTGTTTTGAGCAATGCAGTTCAATTCAGCCTGAAAGGCAGGTAAAAATTATAGGCACCAGGAATATATGGAACACTAGCATTTCGCTTGTGTATGGGCACGGTCCTTCAATCAAAGAATGATCACTGATTACCATAATCTTACTGCCTACCCTGCAACAGCCAGGGGTATTACACCCTCTGTTTCAAAGAGCTGAACTACAGGAACTGTTTTATGGCACATGAAAAGTCTAAATCAGTGCTGTGAATGAAATCTAAATTTTTAGGGGTTTGTCCATAGTTACATTTTTAAAAATTAAGCATTTCAAAGAAAATTAAATGATATTGAGAAACTGAGGCTGCTAGTTTCTAGCGTTTCTAAAGTCTTAATATAAAAATTTATGATGTTCAAGTGAAAGGTTTTCATAAAGATCATTATCAAATGACAACATGGCAGAGAAGAAGGGAGGAAATGAGTGGGTTTTTCCAAATGTATATAACTCCCTAGTGCTCTGAAGACAGAGAAGCAAGACGAATGTTTCACATCAAGAGCTGGAAGAGGGAAGATGCTTGTCACAAAACAGTGGGATGGTCAGGGGGACCCACACAGCCTGAGAGACCATCTGTTTGGTCAGAAGAAAGAAACAGTGTCTGTGGCCTTTCGTGCAACGGGCATGGGTAGTAATGAGATTATCTCAGGCAGCGGCCACCAGCACAATCCTCGGACAGCAGAGAAAAAGTAGCAGTGGACAGAGCTGCATGTAGAATCAAACCACCTACAATGCCTCCCCCTGGGAGCCCTAGACTTGTCTCCAGTAGTCCCCAAAACCATAATTAACAAGAATCAGTGCTCATTTGGCTGCTGGATAATAGGGAAGATGGAATAAAGTGTTTTAGCTCACCTCTGAAGCCTTTTATGCACATGATTGCAACTGCAAGTGCTTCTGCTCTGACAGCCTTGGCCCCTGCATCGCTCCTGCCCTACCCTCACTTCATGTCAGACTGCACTGAAGCCCAAAGTCAGGAGGACAATAAGACCTCTGGAGATCTGTAAGCGTGCCAGTCACAGCAGTTAACTTCCAGCATGGGATCAATGAGGAGCTCTCAGGAGCTCCTGCCAGACCTTCACCCAGCACCTGCTCCTCCCCTCCATGCAGGCAGGGCTGGCAGAGCTGAGCTGCCACAAGATGAAATGGTGCATGAGCTCCATGTCTGGGCACCAGCAGAGTGGTCATGCCGAACAATGAGGGCTCCAGCTGAGTCAGGGGAAAGATTCATCTCCTACACAGATGAGAAAGAAGGAATATGAGCTGAAGCCAAAAATACACTGTATAACTCCCCATTCCAGAGCTCTTCTGTATCAGATACACTAGCCTCCCTACTCATTTCCTCTTTCTCTTTTTTTCTTACCCAATTAGCACCTCATTAACCATCGCTCTACAGTGCCTGTAGTCTCAGCCATATTTAGCCCCTCATTACATGACACACAGCTCGGTAATCATCACTGCAGGGGGATCTGCAGATGTTCTGCAGAAAAACCCAGCTCCTGCAGCCATGACCCTGAGCTCTCCTGGAGATTATCTCTTTGTTATAATTTTGTATGTATGTAAACAGCCACAGGTAACATAATCCATTTTTGGTTGTATTTCCTTGGTGACAGAAGTGCAGCCACCTCTACAGCAGCAGGAGGAAGGAGCTTGTGACTGAGGCTACTGAAGCATCTTTTCATTTCTCAGAAATCATGTTCCACAATTTTGCCTCATCTACTTATATTGGTGCTAAAGGCATGGGTTTATGGTCCTTCCCTTAGTTACTACCAGAACGTCTAAATACTGTCTTTTGGGAGCACAGAACTGAGCAGTTGTGCAGGTTGAAGACAGTGGTGATATGGACCATTGGAAGAGGAGCCCGGGGAGGAAATAGGACAAGTTGTGGAGAATTTCTTTGGCTAAAGTGGGACAAAAGTGTTCACCATTTTATTTTAAAAAAACCAAAATGCAGGTTGTAGATCTCCAACCAAACACCCTGAAATCTGTGCCAGCTGTTTGCTTGCAGATCTGTTCATTTACCACCACACACGTATGGCAATCCCAAAATGAAGACTGCCTCATGGTCAGGAGATCAGCAGGGAGATGCCTCAGTTTCCCAGGAAATCCCAGGCCTGTTTATGTGTAGTGTTGACACTCACTATGAGCTGTTTTCAGTGAGGGGTTCCCTGGAGAAAAATTGGGCATAAAGCTGTTGTTCTGTGACAGGTACACTTAAGCAGGCAGTAAAACAGAGGATGACACAAAGATGGTTCTTTACTCACTTCCAGATTGGATTTGAAGACCTTGCCTCCTGCGTGCACAACAAGAAACCATTGCACCTTTCCAGTCCAACTCTCCCCACCAAATTACTGAACTCTGGGCCTCCAGAGGTTTGTCTCATACAAGCTTAGCCATGTCCAGAGGAGAATACAAGATCTGTCTTATTCTATTGCTGCTGTCTGTGTATAGCAACTGTTTTCTGAAGCAATGAATCAAAGTGAAAAAAACACAAACTGAAACAAAAAAAGAGAAAATAATAGATATATAAGGAAGAAAGGAAAAAGAGGACAATAGTTGATGGATCATTATTGAATCAACAGAAAGATGACTGTATGTTACAGCCACAGAGTTGTTACCTTACACAACTGATTCTTGGTGTTCTTAGAATCACAATAAATCAAAATATGATACGATAGCCACCTGAAAAAATATCATTAGGACAGATACTGGTGTAAATATGTGTGGAATGGCCAATTTACACCAGCCAATTTGCTTTAAAATGATCAGCATCATAGGGCTAAAGAAAATCCTTGAGAATGCAGAACAGGGATTACCCAATAGCAAACATTTCTGTCCTGCCCTCACACACAGAGCAACTAACCTGAGAGTCAATTGCCATGACTCCAGCAACTCATGATTAATGTATGTGGTATGAAATATTCAGGAGAATATGGGTTAATAATGCCAGTACAAACCAGGAGAGACAGCCCTCCATTCATCATTTGCTAATGTTCAGCCTTGAGCCAGACCAGAGTGGGAGACACAAGATAAATGACAAAGAGCCAGACAGGTTCATAGTTAAAAACATGATAACTTACCACAGTCTTCCACTGATGCTGTGCTGGAAAGGAGGGAAGATGATTTATTGACATTATCTTGGTTTATTTTTGTTTAAAAGCTTGGCAATGGAGAGTGAATTGATACTGAAAAAGTCTGTGCAGGGTCCTGGTAGGAGACTTGACACATCCTTCTAAAATAGAGTTAGTAAATGTCCCTGTGCAGTCTTTCAAGCAAAATGGAGAGCAAGGAGGGAAACGTTCTTTATCTGAACAGTCTTTCGCTGGTGCTTTCACCACTATGGGATACATACAAGCAGAGGGAAGAGAAAACCAGTGAAACAGGTAGGTGTGAGGGCACTCTACAGTCGACTCTTTCTTCAGTGTGCCAAGCTGGAGGTGCTGCATCATGACATCCTTGACTTTTGCAATTCCTGTCGATTGCTGAGGTGAAATCTGTGTCTCCCCAGCATCCAGAGGGAATTCATATTTGACAGGCTACTGAAGGAAAATTAAAGGACAAGGTAATGAGCTTGGCATCAGGCAGAACTACCCACAAGCAGAAAGTGTTACAGTTCATTTTTGCTTCCCTTGGGGTGAACTCTTGCTTTTCTTTAATATAGTCCATCTGAACTTTTAGACTCCAGACAGTCTCAAAAAAATAACACAGATCATATGGAGCCTCTTGTAAAAGGGGTGGACAATAAACATCAATGAGTGAAAATGCTGAGAAATGGCTAAGTAACTTAGGCAGAGTATTAGGAGACAGCCTGAGGTGGAAAAACCTCCTTTGGCTCAGTGGTTTCTTCTTGGTAAGCCATCTGCCAGTTCCTGGTACTGGGGGCAAGAACAGGCTAGGAAGGCAAGTCAGAATCAGGAGAAAAATCAGTGGGAAAGAGGATGTAATACATTCTTTAAGACCCTGTATGTCTTGTTATGGAGTAACACAAAAACACATTTTCTGAAGTTGAAGCCCTTTGGGTATTTTACAGTTATTATTTTTTAGGAAAAAAAAATATCTGAGTTAAGCCTCCTCAATTTATCTTGTTCTGTTCAAATACAGCAAAAGATTTATGTAAATTCGTTATTTTCTCTAGGAGTGTCACTGGGTTTTGCTTTTTATTAAATATTAATACATTCGTCCAGGGAAAAAATTAAATTCCTTCCTTGGCAAATCCTCCGGAAGTAGAAAGTTAAACTGGAGGAATTAGAGCCAGTATTGTCTTCTGGGGAATCTCATCAGAGCAGATCCTTTTCCTGGTCTAGCTTTCATTACGTGAAAGCTTTTCTGTACTTTTCACAGCCACAGAAAGAAACAGAGGAAGCAATACAGTGAGTCCAGGCACTGACCATGGAATGGAGCTTACAGCTGAATCCTCTCTGCACCAAGGGGAGGGGAGGAAGGAGGTCAAGATGCAGTTTTGTAGTCACTTGCTCTGTCATTTCAATTTGAGTGATAACCTGGAACTTCCTGCTTTGGAAAATGTGGAGATATCAGATTACTCCCTGTCTCTCTTTCTCTCCCCCACGCACATGAACCTCTTTCACAGCCAATTGGCCATTTTCTGGACCAAAAATTAGTCCAGTAAGGTCTCCACGTGGATGATCTCCCTGCTTTGTCTGTCACATATCACTACAACAGTGTCTGTATTGCCGAAATAATCTCCACAGCTCATGCCTGACCTTTCTCTTTGTTCTGATGAGAGTGGCAGAAAAAAATAAAAAGGCAATAAAAGACATATCATCTTCTGCCTTTCTTGCACACTGGATGCCTTCTTTTCTGTCCTCAAACGCTTTCTGCATTAGAAATTCTGTATTGTTGTGATCTACAAAAAATAAATTCGTTTTCAGGACTTGTGATGTGGCTCTATTTCAGTTCCTCTTCCTTTTCAGCTCACACATTTTGTCCCCTTTCTTTTTGCCATTTTTGCAACAAAAGGGATTCTCTGTGTTATATCAAAGAAAGATCTTCCTAGGGAACCATTCAATTGACTTACTTAAAGGCTCAGGTTGGGAGTGCTGCACTTAGAGGCCCTTCGAAATGTACTGACACTAATATTTTAAACAAGTTTCTTCTCCCCTTCTCTCCCACTGGTTCTGATCAGGGAATCTGGACAGTGTAAGGTCTTCGATATTTTCCCTCTTCTCTTTGTAAACAGTTAGTAGGGAACAGGGCTCAGGTGTGGAAACCTGCAGTAAGCATTGAACAAAAACAAGACACAAGCCTGAATTCAAATATCACCAATATCTGGAGAGGACTGGAACAAAACCCAACTGCAATGAGAATTTTCTCTTGCTTTGACTGCCAGGAAACACAAGTGTTGGCCCTGCTCACCAGCCAGGCACTGAAGTATCCATCTTTGTTTCATTTTGCTTCCCCAACACGGTAAAATTACTCTCACACTTGGTTCTCTGTTACTGGTGTAGAAATCAGATGGCTCATGAGGACTAAAAGAAACATGGCCTTGGGCTAAACTCAAATTGCAGTTTTTATAGGTAACTGTAACTGCACTGATTCCCTTCCACCTGCAGTAGAACATTCTCATCAGCAGCATGAATATGCCCTGTCTGTTGAAGGTGTCATTTTTATAAATCGATTCTCTTGGTTGGTGGATGAATGTGCTCTCCTGAGGTCTGGCTGACAAGCCAACAGCCCTGCCCTTTGCCTGTACAGGAGACCCCGAGGCAGGCAAGGCAGTGCCTCTTCTCTTTCTCAGGTTACCACTGCACAGGGTCACTTCTGGCTGTAGTCAGCAACAAGCAAAATAAGACTTCCTCTTACTCTAAAGAGAGAGTAGATGCCATATCCAGGTATGTGAGAGTGTGTGTCTGTGTTTTAATATCAAAAGAAATTAAAATAATGGTGCAAAACTAATATGAAAATGTGCTACAGAACAATTTGATTGTTCTGGGAAAACACATCTCCCATTTTTAATCATGGTAATTAATTTCAAAGATTAAGAGGATTCATAGATGGAAATAAAACATTAAGATTAGAAGAAGGATATGAACTTTAGTGGGCATTTGGGTATTAATAGGATTTTTTTCATATTAATTTTAAATGCAGAGATGATGAAGATATAAAAATAATACCTAATATTTACATACTGTAGTGCTTTTCATCTTCAAAGCATTTTGCAAACATTACCTCTATTGCAGAAGGTTTGAGAAGAAGTGGATTTCACTTTATAAATGAAAATGTTTCAGTTGATTCCACATTAAACTGCAAACAAAAGACATCTCTGCCATTCATGTCAAGTTACTGGCAAGTATTAAACTGGAGACAGATGTACATCAAGGAAAGTTACTATTCAAAAAGAAAAATCTAGCTAATTGAAACTGTAAAAATAAATGCTTACAGAAAAGAAGATAAGTATTCACACATCGTCGCGGGTCAGACAAGGTGAAATTCATTCCTGTGTACAAAGGTTTGAATGGAATGCAATTGGTGCATAGATCCTATCTGGCCTTTTGATTAATTTCACCCACAGACTCCAAATAAATGGGTGCCCATTACCTACTGCACAGTTCATTGCAGAACTAACCCATCTCCCTCCTTGGCTCATCTCAGCCCAGCCATGAAAGTGCACAACCCAAACCATTCTTCCCTGTTAAAATGGCCACCACTTCAAGAACCGCCGAGCTGCTGCTCAGTATGTCCTAACCGCCACAATCTGGTAACCTCCATTTAAGAAGGTCCCAAATATTTTCATTCCTGCCTATGACTTGTCATAAAGGTCAGTGTCAAACTGCCTTTTGTGTTGTTCACAAATCAGACTGCAGACATGTCCCCACCACACCTCAGCAACACTGGCCCACCTTCCCGTTTTGCTATAATGATGTAACACCGCAGATTCCTGCTGCTTTGTGAATACAACGGAGCCAAGGTGTTGTCCTCAAACTGCCCCTTTCATTTGTTTGTGAGTTCCTTGATACCTAAACTCCTTAACCCAGGAGAAGTGGTGCTGACCATGGTATCGCTTTAGTTATCATCTTTGACCTCAAAGTATCTCTTTCTCTAAACCAGCCTTAAGCTCATCCCAGATCTCTCCACTGGAGCAGCTCTTGTGGGTCACCCTGGAAAGCTCATTCCAGGGTTCAGGTTCAGGTTGAGAATAACACTCTAGTACACTGAAACAATCTATCTGAACCCTCCAAACATAGATTGCATGCCAAGCATCCTGTGATAACTACACAGCTCTTGGGGGGCTCTGTCTGGGTAGTGCCCAAGCCCTGACCTCGGTCAGCCACTGCAGCTCATCAGAGCAGCACAGCTCACAGTGTCACACGCCATGCAGCCTCCAGCTCCTGCAGTACCACCTGGTTCACAGCCACGAATCCAGGAGAGCAGCTGTGAAAACAGCATCTTGCAAACTGTAGGAACACATTAAATAGCCAAGAGGAAAACAAAATGCACCCGAGCCCTTTAATTGCTTCAGTTTCTAAAGCACAAGGAAGAGAAGGCGAGAGAGAAGCAGCACTCTGATCTGCTTGCTTACAGATATGGATACATTTAGCTTATTGCCTGCACTAGTCTCTGCTTTCTAAAATCTCTCCTTATTAAGAACTCAAGCAAATTACCACTGAAGAGCTCTTATCTACACAGTATTATAAGAAGTGAGCGAAAGACTGATTCAGACCTGATGGAGAAGAAGTGCCTTGCAGCTCTGCCTGAGTGCACGAGAGGAAGGCAGGTTCGAACAGGCTGGAATAATTATAATGAGTTGTTTGCTGTTCTGCTTGGCTGGAAGGTGTTTGTTGTCGTGCTTTTTTAATTACCAAGTCCTTCTGTAGCACAATTTTCTTTCACTTGATCATTACAGCCACCTATGACATTTAGAAAGAAATAATTTGTGTAAGATATGGTGACTACAGGAAAAGTTACTATCTAGTGAGTGGAATAATATGCCATGGAAAAAGAAAAATTTAAAAGGAGTTGCATCTATGAGACATGAATATAACCTTTATTTGCAGCAATGAAAGCCCTCAAGCACCTGAAAGTTAACTACTGACACAATGCAGTAACTCTAATTTCATCACATCTGCCATATGCAGAGACAACACACAAACTGAACCAGGATTCCAATTGCCTGCTGCTTTAAAAGGTAGTACAATAAATTGTTCTGAAAATGGTAATGTGCCAAACAAACCAGAAGGGAGGATCTGAATGGGGGTGGGGGGGGGATGCTGTGGGAAATTGAGATTTGGAACCATTTAAAAACATTTCACAATAAAATCTAAAAGCCACACTCCTACTATCTGGAAATTTACTGACAAAAAAAAAAATTACTTGTCTTAACAGAACAGTGACAGCACCTAAAAGGTCTGGGAGTGTGCATCCACATAAATCACATATACAGACCCACTCAGAGGTAGTGTGCATGCATGGATCATAGATATAGGGCATGTATATATATATGCACTTCCTGGACCAGAAAAAAGGTGATAATAAACATGTAGTTCAGATTTATTTAAGAAAACTGCTAAGAGAAGGAAAATAACAAACTGTACCACAGTTTATGATGTTTACTACTCTCTTGATGCCATGATGATTTTTTGCTTTTTCGTATACCCCTCTTATATACCCTTCCACATACCCTTTTACACAGCTTTGCATGTATCCTTAGTACTTTTTAGCCCACATACTTGTAATTCCCCAAGTCTGGTAACTAGCTTAGACCCAAAGTTCCGTTAAGCCAGGAGACTAAACATCTTGAAAACCTCGAAGTTGGGTCAGAAAGCCTCAGACACCAAGGTCCTCTCCAGAACACATTCTGTAAACTAAGATAGGCCCATTCAGGGGGAACATTCCTCAGGACGGGGGCTTCTCTTGAGCCTCTCATTGGGGAATCTTTGATAGATATGCTGATGTGCAAGGTCTATAACTGTATACGCGAATCATCGTGTGTGCGCATCTTGGGGGGGTGCATCTTGGGGGGTGTGCATCTTGGGGGGTGTGCATCTTGAGGGGGGTGCATCTTTCAGGTGCGCACTTGCGGTGTGCATTCGGGGGTGCTTTCTACCCGGATGTGGTGCACCAGAGGATCCTTAAATAAATACCAAGGTAAAACCCTTTTTCCCTCTAACTGTGTTTGGCTTTTAATTCTAAGCCTAGGATAAGGCATCACTCTTCCGTGACGCAAAGGAGTTTTTGAGGGTTTTGGTCTAATATTTCTGAAAGGTGTTAAGCTTGTCATGGGATGTCAACAAATATTTTCTGAGTATGTTAGGCTGGAGACTCAGTGTGTTTGCTCTTTGTGGGTGCTTCTGACTTCAGTCTTTGCTACAGTTTCCTGAGACTGAGGAACTGGGATGAATGATCCGCTTGTTCTCCCCAGTTCTGTCTAGCCCAACAAAAGGAACCCTAACCCAAGTGTTAACTCATTATTAAAGGACAATATTGTCACAAATGGTCCTGGAAGAGCAGAGTTGTTTGATGCATACATTTTCTAATGTTCAGGGCACCGAGTCAGGGACATCTTTCTAATCTAATATTAATGTTCCAGGATGTTAAACAACAGCTATTTAAAGTTCAGCCTTTTCAAATCAATAAGAACTGATCACTTATACTCAAGAGTTTTAACTCTGAATAAGAAATGTACCCTAGAATGTGACAGTAAGTGCAGAGCATCAAGATGCAGGAGCAGAGCCAGGAGTGATGATTCAGCCTTGGCCACAGCACAGTGCCCAAATTCTGATGGCCTGGAGAGGGGTCACGAGTACCACCAGGGTCAGGGCAAATCCTCTGTTCTGGGAAAGACACAGGGGAGCAATGTTTCCTTATTCTGAGAGAAAGCTCAGGCCTGATTTGATTTTTGTTGACAAGTGCAGCATTCCTCTATCTGCATGTTATCTGTCTAATATTTACATATCTCAGCCCAGCTGATCCCAGAGGCACTGCAAGCACCAGAGGCCAATTTGTGAGAGCTGCAGAGTGGTCAAAGGTGATCGTCCCCAGGGGTGAGAACCCATCTGCTTCCAGCCAGCCCCAGAGAGTACCCGAGATGCCTGTCAGGGAACAGGGACCTCACAACACTTGAGTTGTCTTTCTCCTGCATAGAGCCTTCAGCATTTACCATGGTGGGCTCTGCAGACCCTCTGCTCAGCTACCTGCCTCCCTGGAAAACATGAAAGCTTGATATCCTCATCTCCTCTGAAATCTGGCTGAGACAAACAGGCAATCAGGACAGATCTGCTTTTGGAAACAAGACAAGTGGTGTAGGATCTAAATGAGAAGATAGTTTCCTTTAGAGAAGGATTTTATTTTGTTGATGACATTTTTATTCTGGGACAACAGAAGGGGATAACCTAAATCTCACACTTCCATAATGATGTTTGCTATACAGCCTGCAATGAATCAGGATGGCATCTGCCATTATACTGAATGGGCTACAAACAAGCCTTGCTTTCCTTGTATGTGTTCCTTGTATAAGGAGAACAGGGAGAGAAACTATCTTTTTATTAGACCCACTGATTGAGCTGAAAAACACCGAAGGGGCCTTGTGGGGGAGAAGGTCAAAACCTTCTCTGCTTCTCCAGCCATGTCAGCTAGGTTACCAAAAGTTAAGGCCTGTACTTGCAACCCTTGTCGTGGCTACAGTAGCTCTACAAGTCTGTTACAAATGCTGATATCAATACACCCTGTAAACCTGACAGATAGATTAAAAGAGAGGGAAGTCACAAGACTGAGGTGGGCTTAAAGCGAAAACCATACCCACAACTGCTACAAAATATGAAAGATGAGTTTACTGCATCCCAGCTGGAATAAAAATCTCGCTAGCAGAGTGACTACATTATTTCACTTCTACAAACACAAAATAAATAAATACGTGAAGCTGTATTGAAAATTGAGTAACTTTAGAGCAAAGCTATAAGAATCTTCAACATTAAACACAAAGCCTGTTGAACTTTTAACCCTAGAAAGTTCAGTCCCATATTAGTCTAAATTTTTTCGTAGAAAAATAATTTTGAAATAATTTTATTTTAAAGAAAAGGAAAATTTTTGATTGGACCAAGTCACCCTAAAACTCTGCATCTGAGTGATCACAGTGAGCCCCATCACTTTTTCATCATTCATTACAGGTTATTTGCCCTCACTGGACTATAAACCCCATGAGGCACTGAGATGCAGCTTTGCATAACTTGAGCATGGACTTACAGCACAAAATATTTTGGTGCCAGCACAGGCACAGAGACTACCAATAACCAAGTCCCAAAGTGCCAATGCACTCAAACAAATTCTGTCGGTCAGCCACAGTCAAAACACCTTAGAATAAAAAGTCTTGAAACAATGCAACTTGACATTTATAGATCAATAGATGTTTGTTTTCCAAGTTTTGATCTTTTAATTTTTCATCCCAATTTGTGACTAAAACAAGTGTCTAAATATCAGAATTCCTCGAGGGAAACGCCATTTTTCAATCTTCTTCAACAATAAGAGCAAACTTCTCTTCCTGATCCACAGACAGCTGTAGATACGTAGATGGGATCAGAATTCACTTCCTGTTGCTCAGCTAGAAATCTGATTACATACCCAGAAGATTTAACAGATTTCCAAGCAATTTCCATATTTCTTCTTTCCAACAAAGCTTGAACCCAGTCCAGGTTAAAACTAGGCTTCAGATGCAGGAGGAGCAGAAATTTCCATATTTCTTGGCTTTTTTTCCTCTTGCAAACCCAAATGTCGCTGCAGAGGAGCTGCTGCAGGAAGAGAAGTTGTCTGCAGGCACAGCCCAGGCGCCAAGGTCCCCAGCACAATCTGGGTATTGCCCTACAAATAAATCCATCCTGCTCGTTCTGCCTCCAGCTGGACTAAGGGCTGGCTTCCTCAGCAAACTCCATGTGTTAGAGAAAAGCCTTCTACTTTAAAACTAGATTAGTTGTGCTTTACTGAACATCCAAAATTTATGATATTTAACATGCTGAAATTTTATTGCCTTTAACCATCATATTATAAGCATGTGAAGTTTCAGCAAAATTCAGGGAAAACTGTTTATTCTAAGAAATGCTTGGGTTGGCAATCCAATAAACTCTCTAATAAGTTGCAAATTTAAGCCATCACTGGACCACAACCAACAGTATAATTAGCTCAGTGTGTACCTCAGCTCTTTATCACTGCACAAAGCCCTGCGACACACAGGTGAGACCTGTGAGCCGTCTGAGGGACAGGGCTGAAAGGCTGGTCCTCAAGAAATGAACCTTCAGGGATGCAGTCCTCAATTGCTTTCATTTTCCATTTCTGCCCTGCATTATTATTATTATTATTATTATTGTTCGTTGAGGTTTGTTTGTTGTAACAAAAAATCTGTCAGAGATGAGCCTTTTATTGCCACATGCAGACACACAGCCAGGAACAGCCCGTGTTCCCAAAGAGCAGGAGCAAACACAATGAAAGGATAAGGGGGGAGAGAAAAGCAAGGAGAGAAGATATGTCTTACCCATCCTGACTTGGTGGCCTGACTTGGTGGATCCCTTCACCTCGACACTGCTGTTTCCTTGGCTCTGCAGACAGGCTGTGCTCTCACAAAGACAGAGCTGAGTCACTCATTCATTGCTCTGTGATCTTCATAGCTAGGGAACAGAGTGCTTGAAATGCCATGACTTTTGTGGCTGCATATTCACCATTATCACTTGTTAAGAGCAAGGTGCTGTAGAAGATATCTTGGAATTTTTCTCCAGCTAATGTTAACGTGTTCAAAGGTTTAGGCAGTGTGCAGCGTCATCCTGTTTTCTTCTCAACCATCTCTTAAAGCAAAAACCTCAGTTTCTCGTTGGGAAAAAAAGTTCTAATTCTTATGGTGTCAGAAAATTATGTAGTTGCCCTGCATATACCGTGCAGTGTACAGTAAGAGATGAGAACAAACCCGCAACTAACTAAATCTTTCTACATACAAAATTAATTCAAGCATTGACTGGGAACAATTATTTTCTGTAGCCTGCAAAGGTATCTGGATGAACTGCTTTTTATTTTTAACACCTTCCAGGCCCACGCTCAGACATTCTTCATACCATATGTACAGCGAACATAAAAGACCTTTGCTATCTTCCACCAGTTTTACACTAGATAAAATCTGTTGGCTTTAATGAAGATGCACCTCTTTTTATATCTGTGTAAGTAAAAAGAGAACCAGATCCTCTCCGTGAAAATGTCAGGTTGCTAATGGTGCTCATTTTTACTTAGAAATAATGAGGAGAAATACCTGGCACAGAATTTCCCTGGCATAAGGAACAGTGCATAACAATAAGATTCATCTCAAGCATTTCAACCCATCCAAGGGATGTATTCCACCACCTTACACAGTAGATACAGAAAGGGATGTCCATGAAGAATCCAGTCTCATGTAGGTGTCTATCCTGGGATGAGATAAATCTTTACTGGAAATTTTTCTCCCTGGCTCCATTGACTGTAAAGGAAATCTTTATCAGTAGCTGAGGATAGAAGACTAAATTGACATCAATCCCATCACTGGCCCTGCGTTTGTCAAAGCCCTGCGAGGCTGAAAATGTTCCACTCCATTATGAGACAGTGCTTCAGCCGTTCAACATTCATAGTGAGCCCAGTCAGGGAGCCTGCACAACACTCCAGCTAAGGACACAAGGAAGAACCCTCTGTTCTTCTCTTCTCTGTCAGAAACACTCTCTAAAGACCCAGCACCCACGGCTTCATGAGCAATTTTTTTCATTAAAAATAAAAAATAAAATCAGAGTATTCCTTTGGTTGATCCCAGACATTGTTTTTCTTCACAAGCTGTCTGGTGAAGTACAATATTTTGTTTACCAAGATAATTAATAATTTGTTTCGTGTTATTTACTTTACTTTTATTTGTTTTTGAGTTAAACACAGCCAGGGTTGTTTCCATCAAACTGAAAATGTGATGCTTTCTGTGCATAACAAAACAAACATTTTTGTTCCTTTTTTCCCCAAAACAATCCTCCACCAAATAGGAATAATTTGGTTTACATGAAGTTTCAGTTTTCAACAAGGAAATTATTCATCAAAAGAGGCTCAAAACATGAGGATCATTAACTAATTACAGCTTGTGATATCCCCAGCACAGTGGTAAGAGGACACTTTTCATGTTATTAAATTCTAGCCAGGATGAAATCAATGTACTTGCAAGAGCTGATGAAGCACCAGGTGTTTTGAACGTGACCCTAAGCAACATATTCAGAGGCATCAATTTTCTGAAAAGGGTGGGTGCTTTCTTTTTACCTTAAGACCACTGTGTGTTGCCTAATGCCTAATGTGTTTAATAATATTGCACTCTTGTGACTTATGGTGAGAAAAGGGCTCTGAGTTCACAGAGATTGTGTAGCTTCATGTCGGTGGCAGCAGCTACTCATTTATCCACCAAACATTCTATGATGTTCTTAAAGGCATCTGGTCTTGGCTGCGTCTGACATGCAGTCCAGAAGAAGAGAAAAGATACTTTCAGCTTGGAAATCAGTGTGAGTGGTATTTTTCACATCCGAAGCAGCCCATGAGAAGGGCCTTTCATCATGAGGGGGAAGTGGTTATCAGAAGGAAAGGGTTATGTAGTGCCACCATACATCACCCCAGCTTACAGAAGTGTGGAGCCTCACATGGAGCCCTTTTTCTGGTGAGGGGTAGGGCAACACACAAGCCAAATTTCCAGGGAGATATAAATAATAAATCACAACTACGTGTCTAGCCTGTGGTTCCTTAGGCATCAGTATCCTCTCCTTCACACTGAGCAGGTTCTCACATGTTTCTAAATTCTGACCAAATCTTCAAAGTCTTTGGGTTTGATCCCCCAAACCTGTCCGCTCATCTGTCTAAATCTGCCGGTTCTTACCACTCACTAGGGAGTTTTCTTCTAGAGTCAGGAAATCAAGACCTTAAATCAAATTTCTCTGAGGTGACTTTTTGCACGTTCCCTGTGTTATATGCTTGAATAATTCTGAGCAAAACATTTATTGCTGAGGTCTGCACCATATAACTTGACCATTGAAGTAGTGATGCAGAAGACAGAGGAAAAGATATACTGAGTTAATGAACCATGCCCACATCTATGCTTTCTGCAAAAAAACCTTTCAAGTGGAAATTACTGAGGTTTCCTTTGTGTCATTCTATTTGTCAGAAGACCTTCGTCCTGTCAAATGTTTCACCACTGGGGTTTGATGGTATAATGATGTCACAAGGAAAGTTTTGGAGTGCAAGATTTCAAGAGGTCCTGAACATTAGAAGATGATATTCCATTTTGCCTCAAAAATTTCTATGCCCAAGAACCACTATTCTGGTTTCTGTGCTGAATTAGAACTCAACATTTAAAGAAAAAAAAATTAAATATAGACTAAGCAATATCATATGTAGAGACGATTCTATCCAACCTGCCACGGTCTTCACACGTTAAATTTATCCTAAAACCTATTTTCCAACTGACTGATTTGTACTTTAGCAGTTTGTAAGATCGATGAGCAAAACCAAATTATTTCGTATATCATATTGGTCAACTATTTGTATTTCTGAGAATGATTGTTTTCTGTTTGTTTTTCTGCATGTACATGATCAAAGGCTATCAGAGAGATAGCTTGGGGGGCTAGAAGAGGCATATCTTCTTAAGTATTTTTAGCTCCAGCAGACATATATGACATTGTGTTGAATATTTTTCATTTATTTAATGAGAAATCAGAAGGCATTGCCAGCCAGAAGCTTTTCATTATGATCTGTGTTGCAAACACTTGAGTGTGCCAGCCTGAGAATTACATGCTACTAATATCGTACTTCTTAGTAGGATTGAAGAATCCTACGAAGAAGTACAATAGTTTGTCCTGCCACAATGAACTTCTTTCAAGAACTGAATGTAAAAATAGGTGTTTTGTCAAAGAAGTACGCTGCAGTCATAAAACTGGAGAAGGACACAAATACTTCCGTGAAGTGTTTTACTGAATGCAAGGTCGGCTTGGTTTGGATGAGAGGCTCAAAAGTGGGCTATTGAGGAGGAAGGCATGTGCCATTGGTACCTCAAAGGAATTGCTGTATGGGTGGCACAAAGCCACCCTGACTGTACCTACATCTCATTTCACTGCCCAAGCTGGAAAAGCAGGGAAAAAAATCATAAAGATTTTTCCATTTATCTGGTGTTTCAGACAATTATTTGGGCACAAACTAGTCTCCATGCAAGACTATCCACTCCCTGGTAGCTCCACTACTCCTGCCAGCGAGAATGCCAATGGAGTTGGTAATTTTGCAACACATCCATGTTAGTGCCTGGATGATAATATTGGACACATTTCTCTGCCAGCAGCTAATGGGTTTTTCAGTCATCACCATCCACATAGGTCAGTCAAACAACATTGAACCAGATGCTCAGTGCTCTTTATTGCATTGCCACTCTCAAAGCCATCTACACTTGACTTTTTGCCAATTTTTCTTTCAATAAAAAATCTCTTTCTTTCTGTTTGTGCAGAAATCCATCACAGAAAAGAATATTATTTACAATATACTCTGGCTACTGGCTATGGCCAAAAATAGTGCTTAACAACAGGAGGAAAAGATCTGCCACTCGGCGGAAGGAGCTACATCTAATGCCAGCCATATAATTATTGCTCTCTCCACCTCCAGTAAAATTTATAGTCAGTACTGTCATTTAGGGTTTCAAGAGGATGGACTTTCATACTTTATGGTGAGTACATTAATAGCTTCTAACTACTGAAATTTCTAATCATCTATATTGAAAAAAGAAATTTATTACCACACTATTAGAGCCATTTTAATGTTCTACAAGCATATTATTTGCACATTTGAGTATAAGTCATCAGTAAGTCCTCTCTAAGAAGATTACTTTAATGTAACTAAGTAACATGGTGATTCTGCAGACTATGGGTGAGCATCAGCCCTCTGCAAACAACCAGAAAAACTCCTGGAGGAGGGAGACTTGAGTGATGTCATGGAATCTGTTTTGGTTAATTTAGCAAGGATTGAGCTGATGATACCAGGGTTAGGGTCACCAATAAGCTACAGATTAAACCAATGGTTTACAGGCAATGAAGGAAGTCTTTGACTTTTGCAGAATGAAAACCAAAAGGCTTCATGTGGAGCCTGGCTTTTCCAAAGTGTATGACATTTCTTCACAAAGGTAGTCCGGAGGAGGGAAAACGGTCTTGTTGCCATTCTTGTTTGCTGCAAAACTTCACCTGAATTGAGACATTTAGGAGCCTAATGTTGTTCTCCACAACATTAGAGCTGTGAGGTCTCCAGTCCAAACCATTGCAGACAACAGGGCCAGCTCAGCGCTGGTTGCTTGGGGCTGTGTCTGGTCAAGGCTTGAGTATCTCTGAGCATGGAGAATTCACAGCTTCCTTGGACCCTTGTTCCCGAGTTTGACCGTTATCACTGGGGGAAAAAGCTCTGAGTATCTCTCTTTCTGCAACTTGTGTTCACAGTCTCTTCTCTCACTGCTGAGAAGAGTCTGTCTCTGCCTTCTCTACTCCTTGTGTCAGGCAGCTGAAGCCAGTAGTGAGGTCTCCCCCAAGAGCGAGTTTCTCCCTGAGTTTGTCCTGGGAAACACTGTTTCCCCACTGTTTGCAGGAAGCACACAGGAGTCCATTAGAGACTTGAGGAGAACCATTTCTTTGGTTATGACGCCAGCTACTCTTTCCAAGCTGGGTAGGAAACCAGGCTGCAGATGCCACAGCCTCCTCACTTTAGGTGCATTAACATCAGCAGATGAAAACCCCTGAGATTCCTGCTATTGTTCTTCGTTTCCTTAAGTAAATGCCACCTCTCTGTAAAGATGTGATAACACGCTGAGCCTCAGCAGTAATAGATTTCCAGGTGAGATGTCTACATCAGCTGCTCTGCAGCACTCTGCCACTGCTGACATCTAATTATACACCTAGGCACTTTCATGTGATACCCATGTGTGGTGCGGCTGGAGACATCTCTGTCGCTTCACGCAGCTTTAAGAGTTTCAGTGACACACTCAGAAAATGCTGCAGCAAGACCAGGGTCTCACAGCACGAGCAGAGGAGTGCGGAGAAGCACAAGCGCCCAGAGCTTGTGGATTCCCTGCACATCTCTTCTCTCCTCCTCACTCCACCAAGCTCTGCCATCTGATGCTGTGGCCTGTGGCTGGATGGGAGCAGAGATGTTGACAGATGCCACCACAACCAGGATCCCCAAGAACTTTCCCTTCTCCCCACCAGTGCTTCCCGATCTCGTGTGCCTCCAACCACAGCAGAGGCACTCTGTACTGGGACGCTGTTCAAACCACCAGGTCTCCTTGCAATTGATTATCTCTCCGAGTTCCCTTTTGATTATCTGCCTGAAAACAAAACTCTGTAGCTAAGCATTACTTGTTTTTTATGTCACTGCTGCTGCTGTGTCAGGGCAGTGGTATTAATTTTGAATGCTTCATCGAAAAGATTTCCTTTTGTGTTTCCTTCTTGCAGCCTCGAATCAAGTAAGGCAAATAATGAAACTATCAGGACTGAAGAAAGGAACAACGTATTAGGCTTTTTATTACTTACAAAATTTATTTCACTGCTGTTTCAGCTTGCTCCCATCCTTGCCAAAAGGCAAACATCTGGATATATTTTATGGAAACAAATGCTTGGGCTTCTTGTGGCCACATCATGGTGCTGCGCAGCATAGGGCTTTAAAAGTCTGCAGCACCTTTACATGCATTTCAAAAGTACAAATAAGAAACAGAAGGATTTTTACATGGTGCTGATTTTATGTACAACACTGTCACTTCTAAATGTATGCTCACCATGCACTTGCAGCTCAGTACACCTGGTGAATTTGTCAAAATTTCAAAAGATGCCAGGAAAAGGCCATTTGCAGCCCATCTCTGTTTCAGTGATACTTGTGATAGTTTCACAGCCACAGTTTTGCTGTGAGGTGTTTTTTGGGGTTTTTTTCCACTTGGAAGGTGTTAAACAACTGTTTCTTCATAAATTTTATTGCTTGGGGAGGGCAGAAATCTAAAAAAAAATCTTGAAAAATAAAATTTTCTTATTCCCTTGAGCAATAATTGATTTTTTCACTTCACTAAAATGCTTAAGGCTTTACCTCTTTATCTGAAATTACTCTGGGAAATCATTTCCAAAATTAGCCTGGGATGGGAAAGCCAGGTAGTCTGCAATCTCAAGCACGTCTTGTGCTCCCCTTCACTGTTATTTAAAGCAAGATCTGAGCCAACACTTGCTGTCTGCTAACGGAGTTACTCCATGCAAACACTGTTTATTTGCACAGACATCTGGATCACCAGAAGATGGGGTTCAAATTTGGACCGACAGAACACACATGTGCACACAACCTAAATTTTTCAACATCCTAATGTATACAGTGGGGTCTAAAAAAACGAAAAATATCAGATCCAAAATTCTTACATTACTCCTGCATTAGGGTTGAGTGGATTTTTATTGTCTGGGAACTTGCAATATTGCAAATGGAATAAACAGGAGAAAAAAAAAGAAAAAAAACTCTTTAAAGGAAAGATATAAGTGGAAGCTGAAACAAAAAGTATTCATCTTTATTCAGAAACACCACATCCACCTGCCCACTTCCACTTCCACACAGTAAACGTGTTTTAAGGCAGTAACATGCAGAAAAATACATGCAAATTTCTGAAAGATTGAGTGCAGTGTTTCATTGTGCTGGCTACAGCCAAAACAGTGTGATTGGACTGACCTTTAGAGCAGACTCACATCGGCATCGGCATCAAATAGAAACTTTTTTGTCTTGTGCAGGATGTTTAAGGATAATCCATTTCCCCTACCCAAACATATTGATTCCTACTTCTTTCCTGGTGAACAAACAAGTGTCCTCTGTCTTTGCAAAACACACATCAACCTTTCTCTTCTGTGTGTGTATGAACACAAATATAAGCATAAACATCACTTTTAAGTACATATATGTATATTGTCATGTAATGCGTATGTCTGCGCCTATGTATGAGTGTGTATGTAATGTTTGCATTAGTAAAATTCCATGTCACCAAAAGAAGGTGTCTGATCCTTTGAGAAATCACAGAATTGAATGTCTCTTGAATGGCACCACTTTTATCTGAGGTACAAACCGTGGTGGTACCCTGAGCCAGGGTCAGAAGGAGGAGCCTCATGAGGAGATGAATTTCACGATCTGCTTTGCTGGTCCACCTCAACAGGTTACTGCATTCTCCAGAGAGATGGTCAGTAGAGGGGTCACCCCAGGCCCTATGTGACAAAGGGACATAAGACACGGGTTGCTGCCACCTCCCAGGAAAATCTCTCTGGAGGGAGAGCTGTGGTGACAAACCAGCAGTCACAGCCAGAGTGGCTTTTCATGTATTTGGATCAGCATCTCACATTGTTGTGCCAGCATGGCTTTGCCAAGCGGTCCTGGCATCCACAGACAGGAGAAAGAAACTAAACTCACCCCATGCAAACCACCAGTGCTGCTCTCTGCCTGATGGTTAAGTCTAAGGTTGCTAATTAACATCTCCCTATTAACTGAGCCAGGCAAGAGGTCCCAGCAAAGTGTAATTTGAAGACTTGAGATAAAGGAAGAAGGGATGCAGTTTTATTGCTTTGAAAACTGTACTTTAGAGGAATTAAACACTGGAAAATGTCAAGAGCTCAAAATGAAGTGTTTGAAAGTATCTTTTTATGTATTTATTTACAGCTTATTGGTTTGATGGAAAAAAAAACACATCAAGAGTTTGATTTTTTCATTCCATCTTAGAAAAGGGAAAAAATTATCATCTCAGAAATTCTCCAAGGGTGAAAAACCATTTTTTCTGAGGTTTGGCTGAGCAAGGGTCATTGCTGATTTCCCATATTAGTTTCCATGGATTCTTCCCATTAATATATCTCACATCCATCCATTGCTATGGATAGCATAGCAAGCTCGAAAGTACAAGGTGCTTTGGTATTCTCTGGGCATGCACAGTGATAGTGCATCAGTCAGCACGGAGTAAGGCTTTGCAAATTGAGATAAGATACTGACACCTTAGTATAAGGAATAAATTATTTTATTCTAGATCAGACTTACAAGCTTTGATCTCACTTTCAGTGGATGATCAAAGTTGGACACCAACTCCACCTTTGGTAGCCAGACCAAATCTATGTAACAGGAACAGAGTGTGTCAAGTGTCCACCAAAGCCCTGAGGCCCCAAAGAAGAGCCAGATGCTTCGTCACAAGACAGCTACACTGTGTGGAACCAGGTCACCCTCACTCCCGCTTCTGAGCCTGGGAGTCTTTAAAAACTTAAGGGGTCTCATCCAAAAAACTAGAAGCTGTAAGTCATATTGTGCCATACAAACAGAGCAGAGTTAAGTCAAGGATGTTTTTAGTGTCCGAGGGGTGCTTGTACTGATGGAGTAGAGACCTCTTCAGTCCCTCAATTCCTAGAAGTGCATGGAACAAATAATTTTTCCAGCACTATTAATATCCCCTTTATAAGCACAAAATTTCCCTAAGTTTGTGCCTCAGAAGCTGCTTGCCATCACATATTCAGATATCTCCTCAGGTGCAGCAAGACTACTGGCAACCTCTCTTCCAGGGACTCCCCATCGCAGCACTGAAAAGATTCTGATAATTGGAAAATTAGTCAAGTGCAAACAGGTGTCAGTGGGCGATGGTACAGGCAGATACAGTTCTCTTATCTCAGTATTTGCAAACCTGTCCCGGCTCTCAACAAAGGATTTACCAGTCTCAGTGGTAAAGGAAAAAATAGCTCTGAAACATGTCTGAACAACAGCATCCAGATGGTTCTGTCAGTGTGCTGGGCTGAATCTACCAACCATTCATACTGTTTAACTCTCCAAGCTAATTCAATGCAAAGCCCTGCTACATCTTAAAAAGCAGCTGCCCATTAAGAGAGCTGAGAGGAAAAATTAATTTATCACTTAACATTACACTGATCAATAATCTACTAACTCTAATCTTGCTAGCAGTGGACTTTACTATGATTCATGGTCAACCATTTGAACTTTCATTCCTCCGGAGTTAGAGCCATGATAAAAAAAAAGATTAGATTTTCAGTGGGCAGAAATTTAAACATTTAAATTACACACAGGCTTAATATTGGTGGTGTTTTCTTGGATTTGTCATGGGAATGTTTCGAACTCTTAAAAACATGGTCCATGCTTTCCTTTCCTTCACTACAGGAAACAAGCTGTTTGCCTCCAGTCTGTACCAAAGGCAGGTCATCTCTTGACCTGTTCCGTTTAGTGGTTTCCTATCACACCATTCTTAGAAATCACAACTTCCAGACAGTGCATATGCTGCTATCTGACCTGTCTGTTGGCAGGTGCGAAAAGAATTATTCTGGCGTGCCAGAGGCTGAGCCGCAGCAAGTGTCATCAAGATTAATGACTTCATCACGGCAAGCTGGACAAATCAATCAGAGTCCTTGAAGGCAGTGAGAAAGACCAGACCCCATTACCCATCCAACCCATCTGTCACCATGATGTCCAGACACTGCTCAGCACCGGCTGAAGGTGGACTCCACATCTTACTGGTGCCCTCAGCTCCTGAGATACCCTGCAAATGCCACTGTCCCTGCACGATTTCCTGCGCCAGGTACTTTGCTCAGCTCACTGAACATCCCAGCCAGCAATGTGAGTGTGACCATGTGAATTTCCCCCATTGCAATCAGACTTTCTAGGAAGCCTCTGCTTAGATTCAGATAGCTCTCAGTGTGTACCATCTACTTTCCTTTCACTGGAAATCAGCCAGAGAAGCATATTTCTGCAAGCACTTAAAGGGTGAAAGACCTTATGTTAGCTGAGCAAGTGTTAAGGGACATTAAAACAGGGGGAAAAAAAAAGAAAGAAAGAAAGCAGACACTGGTAAAACTTTTTAATGCAAGATTAGACAGGGCTTATCTGACCTGCCAGAGAGACTAAGAAGGAGGCAGGCTATAAAGCAAAGTCAGTGCATTGTCTCTTCCCCATTCCTCTAATATTCTGCCTGTGATGATGTGAGATTCTCCAGGCAAGAAAAGAACCCCCCACCTCCACAGGGCACCGTGTCCTTGAAAGAAAGGCGAGTGAGCAGGTGTATGATTCATTCCTTTGGTTAGGCATAGACTGAAGAACTCTTTTGCTCTTCAAAGCAGCCCACTCCACAGAGAGACATCTGGTAAATCCTACATGAGTTAATCCCCTGCCACAGTCTCGAAAAAGCACACAAATGAAACCAGGTTCCTCCTGCTGGCAGCTTCTCTGCATGGGAGGAAATGACGAGCCTTGTCCTTGAAAGGTGATTGCTCCACGGGGTATGGAATAGAGCTCCCTGTAGGACAGGGTCTTGCCCCCATGCTGAGAGCTGATGCAATGACTGTGAATGAGCCTTTTAATGATGGACAAAATAAATCTGCTCTGGTGTATTTGCACCTGATGGAAATTGAAGAAATCTGGGCCAAAGCAAGGATGCTTGCTGGAGGTGGAAGGTGATCCAAAAAGTTGTTGTCTTTTTCCTCCGCCCTCTGCCAGAGACCTTTGGAGAGGTTGAAGCTCCACATCACCCTCTCTGCCTGCTCTCAGCTTCTCTCTGGTGTTTTTTCCCAGGGAAAACACCACCCCACATGCCCACTCTGACGCTGTTAATACACCTATGGCTCTGTGTTTCACCTCCTTAAAGAAAAATTAAAATAATAATATCATAGCACTTCTGTGTAAAACATCTTGCAGTTAAGTATCAACAGACCTGGGCTTGTCACTGCAGAAGTGACAGTAGACCCTTAAAGGCAATTCAGTGTCTACCCTCAAGATGCCAACCTCTGTCATGACCTATCAAAATATCTTTGGTGATCTAAGCTCTCTCTGGAAGCTTCTTGCCTGTGATTTAACAGGGGACACATCTAATCCTGTGGGGTGTCCCAGGGGAAATTCACAGGGATTCAACATTTTAACATATGAAACAGATTAAGACATTTTCCTGCCATTCACATCTCAAACTTGGTACAGTGGGATGTACAACTTTGTTAGTGGATGGTGAAAGTCAGATGTGTAGGAAGGTTTGGGCTTTATGCTCTGACATAGACCATCATTTATACATACGGGGCTTTTTCCACAGAGGGAGAAGGGCTTGAACTCAGCCACCCCTTGCAGCCCAGCAAGAAAGAAGACTGGATCTTGTGGATTGCCTCCATACAGGTCAGGGTTAAACTGATGGCACTGATGAAATGTAAATGGAAGATATTACGTAAAAAGAATTGCATAATGTTCCCAGATGTTTTCAATTTTCTGAGTACTTCTAAAAATAAAACGAACTTTTAATACTTAATCAACATAGTTATTCATTCTCTTTTACCCAAGATGAAATTTCCCATGAATTTTTTATGGATACACGTTAGTTATTATTGCCTTTGGCTTCCTGGTTCAGACACAGTTCTGCCCTCTGTTCCACTGATCGTACAAATTATCTCCCACTGCATAGACTGGGTATGTTCTTAAGTCCTTGAAAGCTCTCCAAGTGATTTGGTTTAGCTAGACTTACTTCAGGAGAGGAAGATTTTCAAGGAATGCATTAGCTTGCTGTTGGGAACATAGCTCACCCCTCAGTACCATCTGGCCACAGACCCATGTAATCCCCTACCCTGGACTGGCACCCATCTCCTACGGAGCCTGCAAGAGCCTGGCAGGATGGGCAGGGTGTGATGTGGCTTATTGTGGATGCCTGTCTACTATTTATTTCTTTTCATATCATCCTGCACTTGTAGATGTTGGTGGTAAGGATGCTTTGAGCTTGGTGAGACAAAGACCTAATATGGTGCCAGGCTGGATTTCTCTTTTCAGTTTCTCTATGCATCTAGTACTAATAAAAACGTCCACTGCAGGGAGAGGAAGCCTTTAGGCACAGTAAATCAGTGGGACTTTTTTTTTTCTCTGGACTTAAATGACTCTGTGATTTTTATTCCTGTTTATTGCATAGCATTCTACAACACACGTCCTTAAAGATGAGAATGTGTTTTCTTGATATATCAGAGATGAAATCCCAGCTGATTTGTGCCTAAGGTGCTTGTGTAAATGCACAGGATGCATCTTGGTGAAAAACTGATTCAAAAGGAAAAGGAGCACAGAGAAAGCTTGAGCGACCACTGAGAGGCTGATGTGATTGTCTGAACAAATCCAAATGCTTGCATGACCACCTCCTGAAAGCACAGTGCTGCAAACAACAGCTGAAGAAAATGACCAGGGCGCTATTGAACTGTCAGCCAGAGACAACAGAGAGGACACTCGAGTGGCATGTCAGATCCATGTAAAAATAAAAGCCTGCAGCTTCCAAATGTTTCTGTGAGTGCTTTAGCTTGTTATGCCACCTCCCATCTCTAAGGAAATAGTGTGCCCTCAGCAGGGAGGACTTTGCGTCAGGGACAGGTGAAAAGCAGGAAACAACGGGATTGGTATCAATCCAAGCACAGCTACTGCTTGGCCCAGTATCAGCACCAGCCTCTGCTCAGCGTGTCCCACACATAAAGCAGGAGATCGCCCAACAGCTCTGAGCAGCCACAATTGTAAAGCTGAAAGGCAATAACCCATTATGTTGTTTTCAGCAGTGCTGGTCTACACTCAGACAGCGTTTAGCAAAGTGCCTTGTACATCTTTTTCTGCCAACGTTGGGAATCCATTTAGAACAAGCCTTTGAGCTTTATTTTATTTTAGTTAAATTTTTTTTCCAAATGCATTGAGATAAATATGTATATTAGCAGCCGCTAGGGCAAACAGAAAATATTCATTTGCGTTTATCGCAAGCAGTTAGAACCCTACTACACTTTACCTCTCATAGAGGGAATTTCTCCTGTGATGAATTAATCTTTATGAGCTAGTTCTTATTTCCTTCATTCCTTTGCAGAGACCATAGCTTTTCTAAAAAAGAAAATGAGTGTTAACTTTTTTGTTCTGTGAATTGCATTTTCTGGTAACCACTATTCATAAAAGAGATGACTGAACCTCAGCTAAAGTACTACCACTCAGAAACCTAAAAAGACCAGAATATTTACTCCTGTCTTCAGCCCTAAATATTTCCACTGGATTTCCAGGAGCCCTTGAAGGGGAAACCTTTTTGTAATTACCCAGTGCGGTCACCAGGAGCTGTTACATTCTGAAAGTAGCAACAAGCTCCCCACAGGTTGTTCTATTTGGTTCATGGAAACCACCAAACAGATTGATCTGGTCTGCCATCAAGCTCCTTACAAAGAGTTGTGGGAAGAAAAGGAGATTGAGGGCAACGTCCATGTGGCTTCAGTGGGGTGTGCAGCTGTATTAGCACATATTGCCTGTGTGCTGCAAGAACTGCAGTCACCAAACACCTGTCCCAAAAGTGCACTGGACCCCACAACCTCCCTCCTTTCTCTTATCCTCTGCCCATTATTATTGAAAGAGAGCTTTTAATTTCCAAACCTTAGGCTTTTTCACTCTTCTGGCTTTTAGAGGAGTTCCTCCGTCTCCTGACACCATTCTGCCAGTGCCAAGGCCGCCTGGACAAGCTGCAGAGACCCCTGGGGACAGCACAGGGCCATTCCATGATTCTATACCTCTGAGGACCACCACTGGGACAATGCAGCTTTACCTTCTGGAGAGCACTGAGTCAGTAGTGGAAAAGCTCTGACTTCCACGCCTCTGCTGCCGATCAGTTGAAAAGTCCATGGTATAAAAAGCCAATTAATTGATATTATTTAAAGACTGCTTTTCAGAGGAGTCCTTTGTTGGAGGAACTGAATCTCAATTCTGTGCTAAATTATGCACAGGAGTTAAGGGAGGTGAGAGTAAGAAATCCACTGGGTAATCATAATCACTGTGCAATTAGGTTTGATATCATAATAGAAGGCTACTCTCCTAGGGGTAATGCAGTGAGGGTGAACTTTAAAAGGCCAGATTTTAAAACTGTGAAAAAAATTATTAACAGAAGGCTCAAGGGCATAGTGAAACTCTTTATCAACTTAGAGCAAATTTGTTCCTAGAGTAACTCCTCTAGCAGCCCCAGGAGTTGTAGCAAGGGTGAGTTTGGCTAATGTAATCAGTCTGGAGGCTATTTAAGAATCTGTGCTAGAGAGGCAGATGGTGGTTGGACCTTTGATCTGAACATAAGAACAGGAAGAATGAAATTTGCACGGCTAAGCAGGGTTTATTGAAAATAAACATTCTTTTAAAAATTAAAAAGACATCTGACTAAAGAGAAGAAGAGAGGGTAGAGTAAATGCAGGCAAGTTACAAAGGAAGGCAACATAGAGATATAGGTCTATAAAAAAAATCAAGGTGTTTCTGACGCAGTAGAGAAGAAAAAAATTAAACCCCCAACCAGGCATATAATGAGTGAAACTTAGAAAGCGCTGTTGTTATGTGACAGCTTTATTGTACCTAATTAACTCAAATATATGTATCTGCTGGAAGACACCACTCTCCATGGTTACTTGCTGTCAGATGTGCTAAAGCAGGCATTTCTTCTGCACAGCCCTCTGTCTTTGTGGGGAGAGGGGAAAGCTGAAAATCAGAGGATGCTGAAGCAGGAATAAAACCTTGGCCTGAGTTATTTGTATGGATGTAACTAAAGAGATTCCTTGTCTCTGCCACTTTCTGTGGGAAATTAGAGAGTGACTTCAGCAGTGATTTACTTTAGCAGTGTGGAAGGTGAACAGGACCTGAGGAAGGAGTTATGTGGCCGGGAGCTCATTGGGACAGTAAATCACTCAGAGTAGCTGGTTCCCAGCCCAGGCCGTAGAGAAAACAAACTGCACAATAGTGAACCTGTCAAATAAGGTGCCCCACTCACCTTATGGGGTGAAATCCCCGTTGGAAACAAACGGGAGGATTCAGTGCCGGCTCCTATTGTGCAACAAGAGCAAGGGAAGTCTCCCTGGGAGCACTGCAGGAGCAGAACCCTGCAATGCCTGTGGAAATGCTGCCATCCAGGCAGTGCTCCCAGCTCAGCCAGCACTGGCACTGTGGGGAACAGCTCAGGGTCCCTGGGCTGGCTCACACCCCAAGAGCGGTAGAGACAACCTGGCTGGGAGGTGATCCCCCACCCGCTGCAGCCACCATCAAGCTGGTGCCACACAGGACACAAGTACAAGGATCTCAGTGTGGACAAAACCAGAAAGTTTAATTACATTTTTTATTAATTTTTTTTTCAAGTTTCCTAAAATGTCACCATTCTTTCCTTTCATGTTTGTGCAGCCTTAAGCACAACAGGCCCTTGACCTCAGCTGTACCCCATAATGTCACCGTAATGAAGGCAAATAAATGACAACAGGGAGAAAACCCACTTCAGTCACTGTAAGGAAATATTGTTCCTTCAAAGCAATTCCTCACCTGAAAAGTTAATAAAATAGTACATAAAGGTGACCTGGTAGATATAATTTACTTGGCTTTTCAAAATGCTTTTGATAAGGTCCCTCATAAAAGAATATTAATGGTAATGAGAATGATCTTACATTTATGGTCGTACCTTTCATTCAGATGAATCCCAAAGTGCTTTACAAAGTTTTTACTAACTGGTTGTACAAATCATGCATCATATATATCCCCAAAGTGTTGTTAGATCTGGGAGAAGGCATGACAGATATTTAATTACCTAGCATGCTGCTATTCAATATTTTAGGGCAGAGTGTAAAAGCAAAAGCTACAACCATGTGCAATTAGATTAAATTTAGGCAGGTAAAAGCTACTTTCCAAAGCTGAGATTTGGCTGAAAACCGAGCTCATCTTCTCCCTCTGCCCTCACCCAAATGCTGAGGGATGCCTTAGGCTGAACAGATGAATGGCTCAGCTGGAAAAAAGGCATATTTTTGAGATTGTTCCCAAATGGATGGTGACAGTCTCAGGTTGCTCCTGAACATTCAGCTGGATGTTTATGGGCACCTTTACTTGGCCATCTAACTCCAGAGAAGCACTGTCATTTACATTTTCTTCTCCAGATTTTCCATAGCTTTTTCACCTATGTCCTTCAGCTTCATAAGCAGCTGCCAATGCTGACAGCCAGCAGCAGAGCATCTTCAGCTCTCATTAGCCTTTGGGAAGCAAAATCTCACTTTTGCTTTGAGGTGCACATCTGAAACACTGCTAATCCAGACCACTGTAATCTTGAAGAAAGTTCCAGCCATAAGCATAGTCTGCCTAGAGAGAGTATCGGAACACTTAATTTAAAGGCACAAAATGTCTCATTTAATTGCCTGAAATCAAAGGTTTCATATTTTAATTAAGCTTTTAAGAGAACATTTCACTGCTCTGATTTTTTTCAAACTTTTTTTCCTCTCAGATGTGAAGGTCATTAAAGAATATCTTTCCTGATTAAGCAATAGTAACAATAACTTCACCAAAGTAGTGTGTACAGGGTGGATACTACCCCAGACCTGAACTTCACACACTATCAGTGATCAGTAAATGATCATCACTTGGTATGCCTGGCTAAGTGCAAAGGGCTGCCTGAACTTCCAAATCCTCTATTTCTTGTTACCTGCAAAGATAGAAGATGCCAAGAAAGCTGAATCATAGCTTCTCGTTAGGTACATATTCCTCCATGGTGAGGATGCTCTGGAAGCTTTTCTACTCTCTCTTAAACGAGCAGCCTAAAACCAGATACCTGAGCAGTGTAAATACAAAGCCAGGAACTTAACAGGTGGGGGTTGAAGAGGACCTTGGAGGTACAAAGATGTCCTTGTTGTGTAGGCAGAAAGATTTCAGCTCCTCTTTAAAAGCCTTGGGCACACCTTTGAAATGCTCTGTCTAGCCTCTTCCCAAGGCAGCACACATCTTGTGTTTATCACCACCCTGCTGTATTTTTCACAGAGCTAAACAAAGGACAGGGTCCCTTCCTCCAGCGTGACAGCTTGTCAGACTTTGCAGTACAATCCATATTTCATATTTCATATCAAAAGAGTCCCCCTCAAATTCAAGTTACATAAATTATATATTGCTAGGTAAACATGACCTTCCTTTGCCAAGTCTTTCAGGCCAGAGAGAGATGCCAAAACAACAAAAATCTTGCGAGAACAGGCATCCGGGGCCAAACTGTCAAAAACCTTCAACAAGGAGCTGATTTGTCAGCTGAAGTCATCATTTCACAGGAAGCTTGATTCCTGCGTCAGTGTTTCCCTGACCAAATTGCTGACAGACTTTTGCTGAACAATTGCCTGCCTTCACATTACGTTTTATTTCCCATGTAACGGTTCTCAGAGGATATGAAGGTCTCATTCTTAGAACAATCTTTTGGGAGAAAGGGGGAAGAGCAACGCTTATGTGAAAACAATCTGCCCCACGGTGCATCAGGAGCCTCCCCTGCCCCCCAGCAGTACATTCACATTCCTGTGGAGAAGCTGTCTCACCCTCTACTTCCCACAGGCTCTGGAAAGCAAAATCCTTACTGTTAGGCAGTTTAATTTCAACTACGAGCAAGCATTCACATACTTGTGGCCTATTCAAGGAGGCTCTTTAGGCAAAATAATGGTTTAAAACTTCTTTCTGCTGCCAGGGTGACATAAAGAGGCCTCAGCACGCCACAAGACTGCTGTATCTGCAACATAGTAATTTAAACTTTTATCTCTAGTAGGGCTCTTTGCATGTGGTGCACACCTGGCCACTGTAACCTGATCAACATTTATGGCTTTGAGTCTTTACGATGGGTTTGAGTGCCCCCAGTAAAGACATTCTTAATGCAGTGAGCGTGCAAGAGGCCTTCAAAAGCCATGGGAGTCAAGGGACAGGAAGTTTTCCAAGCACACACAAAGTTCGACACTGTCCCACACACACTTAACGCTCTCATGCCAGGGAGACAGAGATGCAGGCTGCTGGAAATGGGGAAATAAGAAGGGAATGGATGGGAGATCGGTCCTCAACTCCCTACATTGTACAAGGCACACTGACACCTCAGGTTTCAGGATGCAGATCTCGTCCCAGACGCTCTCTCACTTTTGGCACCACAGGCAACAGGAGAACTTTTCCTTGGGCAAACAATTGCTTGAAACATTGCAGATGCTGATTGCTACTGGCATTTGTCCTTCAGCAGCTGTCACAGTAGGCTCCTTGGGAGGTGTGGGAAATGCCTTGCAATTACGTGCTTTATGACGCACCCCAGAGAAATATTTGGCCATATGTACTTGCACAAGGGTGCACATATTCCCTGCCCAAGAGGGTCCATGATGGGTGCTATCAACATAACAAAATTGCTCGCCCTTTTGCCTGTCACTGGTGTACCTGATGGCTCCCTTACACTGGTGGAAATGCCAATCCTCAGCAAGACCTCTATCTGATTTTCCCTTGCTGTTTCCTGCCTTGTGTTATTCCTACAGCCAGCTGAATCCCCCTTTACTAGGGGCTGTATCTCAACTCTGCTCAGAATTTCTGAGCACATAGGAACCGGGTTCCCTGCCCACATCCTGTGCCCGTGACTGACTCCTAGACATTGAGGACAAGTGTGTCGGACTCAGCATTAAATCACTTGCTGTCCTGGAAACGCACTCTGCTCTGGAGTCTCTGGGACAGTCCACAGGGAAGACTTCATTTGTTTCGTCACTGAGTTCCCCTTTTCTGAGCATCGTCAGAAAGGCTGTGGGGATAGCAGCTTCCAGGATTCCTTGGTAAAAGTGTTTGTAGGTTTGGTTTGAGTTGGGTTTTTTTGTGTGGTTTTTTTTGTTGTTTGTATGGGTTTTGGGGGTTTTGGGGTGTGTTTTTTTGGGTTTTTGTTGTGTTTTTTTAATTTGAGGAAGATCTGTATCCACCAGGGATTCAAAATCTTTTTCAGATTTTGCCCTTGATGATAGATTCTGGACGCACAAAAACTGGTTCTGAGCTGTTACCAAGCCTCTCCCAGCAGGGCTGACAGAAAGACCAGCAGGACAGGAGCTAACACCATCCACACTCCATACATGCTGGCACTATCTCTGCTTAATTGTTTGGCTTTTTCTTTCACAAGCCTGTTTGAAGGAGTAAACCCCACTTCGTAACACTGAGAGTTACGTGATCAGGCACACTACAACATAGTGCAAAATCAGGCTGAGCAAACCAATCAGAATTGCTTTCTCTTGATCCCCTAAATGTGTCAGTTTACATTAGCCACCACAACATCAAAATATTCTTTCTTTTTTTTTTTTATCATCCTCAGAGAAAGCAAAGGAAGATCTGAATGCGCCACAAGAACTGTTAAATTCCTCACACAAGCCTGGACTCCTCACACAAGCCTGACTCTTGCTGGCCAAGGGTATGGCCTGCAATGTTCCTGCAGTAAACCTTGATGGATGGAAAGGGAATGTCAATAGAGTTCAGTCCTCTCATGAAAGCCAAATTACTTCCCCACTTCCAGTATGCTGTAGTATTCTTTCTACATCAATCTGAACTAATTTCTTTTTTTCAGGTGGTTTTCTTTTTCCTTTTCCTCCCTTTGAAGGTCCTAGAAGGACCTCCTGTGGTTTCATGGCGTGGCTCAGAGAGGCACACTGTGGGACCTCGGTGGTTTCTAGGAATCCCCCAGTTAAAATGGCAAGCAGCTTCAGAAGATTGTTACAAAATTAGACCGATCTGGCTGGCAGGTACAAAGCCTCTAGTTTTGTGAACCAAAAGAAGATAGTTTTAAGTCTTAAAACCTTCCCAACTTTCCATCCAACCTCCCAACCAGCTGGAGTTAGGTGGTATATGCCTTGTTTTACAAAAAAATCCAGCGAGATTGTTTCACTTCAAAAGTCTCCTTTCAGACTTACTTAGGTAACCTCTGTTACTCATTTTTGGAGTTTTATAGCAGCTCAAGACCTGGAGAATAACAATGTTTAACTGATCTTACCTTTACATTATTTGTTCCACTAATTCCACAGCAGTTGCTTTTTCTTCAGGACAAGGGAGGTAATTTTCCTAAAATTACATTGTTTTCTAAAACAGCTCTATTCAGAGCTATACATCTACCTTCTGGCAGCATAGTTTAATTTGCATTTAAATAATTTCCTGATATAGTAGGAAAAGTAATTATGCGTAACACTAAACAATTTTCAAGCTTCAGCCTTTAATTGGTCCATGACCAAATCTCTCTCCTAGGTTCCGAAACAACCTTCCCAAAATGTAAAACTCCCAAATATCAGAACCTTGCTCCTTTTTTAAAGGTCCCTTCATTTGCTCATCCATCTCCTGTGCCGAATTCAGATCAGTAGGAAACCATGCTGGTTTTTCTATCCTTAGTTTCTCTTTAGGGTTGTGTCATTTTGGTCTGCTGACTTTCTCCTGGTAGAAAATTTTGACTCTGTCTGCTATCTGAGCAGAAGATCTTATGAAGATCTCATGCTCATGACATTAAAAGCACCACAATGCACAATTTTATAGTAGTTAAAAATGTTAAATCATGTCCTAATTCTGATATTTTTGTCACAGATGAGACAGGGAATTGATGTAGCTTGAGCCAAGGCAATAGCAGGACATCCATTTTTGATCTGGATGTACTGAACCTTAGATTTTAGTTTGATTCTAGAGGCCATTTGCCACATGTAGATCCATATACACTTGCTCCTCAATTTTAAAGGCTTTTTATTCAGGTGAATTATACAACTGAAAAAACAGTCCTGTGGTTGTGTAGATCACTCTCAGAAAGTCTTCATATCACATTAAAAGAAACTATCCCTAAAAGCTGTTTAACATGCCACAGCCTTTTTCCCTTAGAAAGGTAATGCCTATAGAAGATGAGCTGTATTATTCAGTGCTCTGATTACCTGTTCATGAGCCATGTGAAAAGAAGTGCAGTCACCTCTGCTAAAAGTGTCGACTCAAAGGAGTTAAGCCATTAACCGCAGAACAAGTCCAACTTGAAAGAGAGAATAATGCATCATAGGAGCCATCATATGGCCCATAAAGTCAATACTGAAGCCATGAAATTCAGACACGACTGCTGCTTACCTTGAGGTTTAGGATCAGCCTTGACCTAACCTGTCAGCCAAGTCCCCTTCCACCATTAAAAGTGATTCAACCATTCAGATAATTCAGGACTGAAATCGTTAATGGCATGTTGTGGATCTGCCTTATAATCAATTCTTACCTGGTGCTTGAAGGACCCTCTACGCAGGTAAGGAGCATTAAGCATTTTAGTACCCAAAATGTCTGTCTAAAGAGGTAGTGTACTGTGCAGTTAGTGCTAGGAAGGTTTTGCAAGGCTGTATACTGAGCCTAAAACTGCATCGAAGAGGATCACTTGTCACCAACACTTCAGTATCACACACCAGATTTCATCAGGAAGGTGATACTGAGCCAATAAGAGGATTTTCAGACAAAACTTCCACAGCTAGTCAGACTTGAAGGTGAGTGACAGTGATTAGCCCTGCTATTTTCACCTGCCATCATGTTTTTATTTTGTTCTCAAGCTTGCAACCATTCCACAAATACCTGCAGCAAATCACCCTGGGATGACTCCTCATCTTGATGATGGTGGCAAGTGAAAGGTCCCTGCTGCCAGCCCATGAAAATGATAAATAATCATTTTTCACTGAGATCTCAACTAAAGCACCCTGGGCTAGTGGAAGGTGTCCCTGCCTATGGCAGTGGGGAGTGGGAAAAAGATGATTTTTAAGGTGCTTTCCAACAAAAACCATTCTGATTCTATGAAGGTAGACACAAACGAGCAGATCAGCGTGTTCAGATGCACAAAGGATTGGTCAGCCTAGGAAGGTGGTCAGTAAAACAACTCCAGGGGACAGTTTAAAAGCAATGGATCTGGACTCAGGTGCTAGGAAGCATTAGATCTACAGCCGAAAGACTAAACAGTTTGCTTAAACCACACTCTGAACTCATGAAGGGCATTGCTACAACAGTGTCTTGGTATGACGCTCCCCTAAAGCTTTTCTGTCCTCATGATTTTGATTTGAATCACGAAGAAAAATTTTCTAAGGAAAGTGTTTCAACATCTCTCTCACACTTGGATCTACAACTTTGCCCGTCTCACCACCAGATCCAGCACACGCATAATGAAGTAACTCTCTGCAAAATGATTGCAAATTCCTTGATTTCACTTTTTTTTTGCCTTTTTCTAGCTTAAAAAGACAAACCGGTGGAAAACAACATGAACAACCACATGAGAAAAAAAGGCACAGCCTGGTGCTAAAGATAGGCCTGTTTATAAGAATAGATGCATCACAACAGGTGTCAGCTCTGTTAACGGTGTTGCACAAAGCACCCAAGCAGCAGCCAAAGAATGATTATAATAAAAAGAGAGGAAAGGAGCTGTTTTGAGATAAAAATTGCTATAAAATGGAGAATATTTTGCAATTCTGATTTATTTTCATATATTTGTGAACATATATATATTAATATTTTTCTCTTTTTGTGCTACATAAAGATTTAACAGTAATCCAAAGCCTTAGTGGGATGATCACTGTATAAAATCAATCAAATTTCTCACTTTCCATTATTCCAGCAATTCATCCTCATTGCATCTCTCCATGTCCTCTCAGTATTCTTTAGTTAAGGAGCTGATAGCTGTTTCTGTTGGAGTCTGCTTTCTCTCCAGAGAAAGAGGAGCTAATCTTTTTAAAAAGCAGACAATTCCCAACACTTGGAGATAATTCATGGGCATCCTACAGACTCTCTGTCTAGCTTTTAATAAGTCATTTCATACTAATCATGTTTCCTAATTTGAAAAAATATGAGAAAGATCCCTCTTTTTCTGCTCAAAGACTATAAAGTTTTTAGGACAGGATTCATGCTTCATTCTATTTTTGCACAGCATTTGGATTTCAGAGACTTCCATTTCTTGCTCCTGATTCCTCTATTTCTATACTACAAAATATTGCTATTATTAGTCCTGTGCCACCATTGTTTTATTTCTGGTTATGGTTTTGTTCTATAAGCTAATTTAATTAATAAAGGTAATTATTTTAATTTCTTCTTTTTTCTCTTGTTCTAACTGAGATCCAAAATTCAGCACATATTTATTGCTTTTCTCTAGGAAGGGCTGGACTCCAGCCCTCCTTTGGTCTTTTCACAAGCTGCAGAAGAATTATATTGGTGTGAGCCTGACCTGATGTTTTATAGAGTTTTAATTTTTTTACTATACCCTTTGTGAAAGCAGTGAACACACACATACTTCCAAACAGTTCTGGCCCTCACTGGATTGATGGAAAGAAGGTTAATAACATATCTGGGAAAAACAAATAGTTCAGTGGATAGCACACATTGATTAATATCTGCTGCAGTGCCAGCAATGGTGGGGGAACTACACGTCGTAATTCTGCTGTAACTGGAGATGTGTTGCCAACGGAAGGAGAAAGGAGATTATCACACTGCTGTGTCTGGCAGCTCAGTGTAATGCACAGACACAGGGTTAATGTCTCCTCTCTGCTCCTGCTTTCAGGGGTTGTGAAAGATCTGGACCACAACGCCGCAGAGCTCTGGAAGCTCAAGACGTGCACTCCATTTGAATGCGCACCGCCAGTAAATCCCTTCTAGGATGTGCCTGAAGAGGGGTGGGGGCGGATTAAAGGCAGGACAATAAGTTTGAAGTATATTAAGCCGATGTCTCCCATACAAGCAGGAGGATCCCTGCACTGCAGGGCACGGACAGGCTGCACAGAACCTTCCACAGTGCTCAGCCCAGCACGGGCAAGCCCAGATGGAGGGGCAGGAGATGCGAGAGGCTGAGTTCTCTTACTCACACCATCAGGGTGTCGTGGCTAAACACCCCCACTTTTTGTTAGACAGTAAATAATTCATGTTCCCGAGCTGTAGGTGGGATACGTTTCAGGCAGAAGGGGAGGACGCCAATAAGCAGCTCTTTAAATATACATCGCCTCATGTTTGCAGGCACAATGTGTGGGAGCAACTGTAAACTGAGATGGTCTTGTGTTTTCTGGCACCTCTGAATACAAAATTACCACCCTGGCTATTTATGGGGTGGAGGGGGAGGGAGGCTTCAAAAAGAAAAATCAGGCTTTTTAAACCTGGTACCTTTTTTTAAGCTGAAGTGCTTGGCATTTCTGTGGCAGCATTGTATCCCCACTGGGGGAAAGAGTTACAGGTATTTTAATTATATATTAGTACAGCATTAAACTAGTTTTATTTGCTGAACATTCTGTCAATTACTGTTGCTACTTGAGAAGCATGAGTGCTCCCAGGTTGATCGTGTATTTAACTAGCCAGTCAGTGCTATTAATCACTAAGCATTTTCAGCCAAGGATATTAACATTGAAACCTATCCAGGAGAACTTATAAATGGGTACTGGCACTCTTCGGAGGGAAACACTGTTTTCCAATGCAAGAGAGGTTCTCTCAAGTCTCTTTTTTTTTTGTTTTTCTTTTTTTTTTTTTATTGCAATCTGGATTCAAAAGGGGAATGAATAATTTCCCTTAATGAAATAACTGCCATCCCAAAAAATTAGCAAATATGTGATCATCTCATTACCATATGAACGGAGGGCAGGATGTCTGTTTCCGTGGTGCAGCTGTTGTAAAAGCAGTGAAGTATAAGAAAGCGGACATGAAAACCAAGCAGGGACGTCCTCCTTTCTGGGAAATGGAGCAGGGAGAGAAATGATTCAGGTAAGGCTGAAAAATGGTTAGCAGTTAAGGACTGGAAATGAGACTCTCCACTCTTGTTCTTGATCATGGCACCCTGGTATTTTGAGCAGAAAAGATGGTGCCTTTCCCTGCCTCCTGCCCGTTGGAACATGGGACACGAGCATAACCTGAAGCCAGAGACTTTGACACAACGCACACCAGTTGGTGCATCAAATGTTCCAGATACATGCTTTGCATTCTGCATTGCACTTAGTTGACACACAGAATATATTTATTTCCACATTGTGAATAATCAGCTGGAAACTCACTTTCATTAGCTTCATCTCCCCATTGTTGGCTCACATCCTGAAGTTTTCATACAACATCTGCAAAAGTATTAAACTAATTATAGAAGCCATCTGGAACGAGAACAGAGTGGAATAATTATTTTCTTTTTTTTTTTTTTTAAAAAAGCCCTCACTAAATAAATGGTGCCATAATAGATGGGATGTCAGAAGAACAATGATCATAACAAACTCAGTATCATTAAGGAGGGATGCAAGGAGATTTACATCAAGAAACTCATGATTGCTCGTTAGCAGAGACACAGCAGAGCAGCATTGTGATCCATCGATGACAGAGTGTGCATACGGAGAGGGAAATCCTACCAGAGACCAGGGACTCACACAGGGGCAGCCCAGTTGCCAGTGGAGAGGAGGAGCAGTCGTTGCTTTGTCCTCGTATTCTCCATTCAAGACCAGGTGACAGACCCCAGAGCAGGGAAGGGTGAATGAGTTATGGACAGTCACTCGTCTGCCACCTTCCACTGCTGCTGCTGCTGCTGTTTAATTGCACAACAGTGCTGTGAGTTGCTGACAGGCTCCCGAGTGAGAGAGTGGTGACATTCAGCTGAAAACACATGAAATCTTGACTCCCATACTGCCGTGAGGTAGTCCTCTCTTTAGCTTTGTGCTAAGTGACGAGCTGTAGGTCAGCTTGTGGTAAAATGGGGGTTTGTATTTATTACGACTATTTTTTACTGATCAGAGGCATTTACTTTGACACATAGGATCTTGACAGTTATCTGCTTAATGCATGGCTTCTGTTAGCAGCATTTTCAAGGTAACCTGTGTTTCAGTGTTCTAGGAGGATGACGACATTGTGGTAAAATACCTAAACACTTTGTGCTTGAATCATATGCACACACCTGGAAAAGTGACATATATATTAGCATTTTTTCTGATGGTTCTAGTGGCAAATAATGCACTCACATCTCCATTCTAATACTAAGTAATAAATAGATAATAGATAGATAGATAGATAGATAGATAGATAGATAGATAGATTTTTCTCTCAAAGGAACATGTAACTTTTAAAAATTTCCTTATCTATATTCTAACTTATTACCTTTGGCCTGAATGTACTTAGAGAAAAACCTGAGATTCTGTTAGATACACAGCTGCTGAATCAATGGCATGCTGCTACAACATATTTCAACACACGTCATTAATTCTGATTAAAAAGCATCACCCAGTTGTGATTCTTATTAGAACTCTATTAGTGTCTCTGCTAATAGATGCAATCTCGGTTATTATCATAATTATTGTTATTTACCACTTATGTTACTGCAGCAGTGCCTCGAGGGCTCATTCATAAGCCATGCCCTTACTGGATCATTTGCAAATGCAGATTAAAAATATGTTCCTTGCCCTCAGCGCTTCCCTTGGTAAGACAACTGATAAAAGAAGGAATATAAAGAGACAAAGTGACCATCTGGGTCAGCACTGAGACATTGCTTTCAGCACATCTGGAGCCTGAGTATTGCCATGCTTCCACCAAATGCAACCGAGAATGGTACCTAAAGTTCAGTAATTCCATCTCGATTTTGGCATCGTCTGTGTCTTCAAATGCTGAAGGTGCCACTGCCGGTGACTCCTTTCTAGTAGACACAGGCATGAGAATTCAGAAGACATGAATCATGTAGCACTGCTGCCAACCACTAATTGGATGTGTGTGTCCAAGTAAAGTAGCTCCTGCATATCCGGCACTCACAGGATACATTCAAGCCATGCCTAAGACAATGAAACTAATTTACAGCAGTGTCAATATAAGCAATGTGTTTCTACTTTTGGTCTTATAAATAAGCAATCTGGTTTTCAAAGTGCCACATCCTGAAATCCCCGCATCCTGAGTCACAAACTTTATATTTGAAGTCCCAGCTTTGGGCAACGCATCCCAGTTGTGTCCCACGCAGGGGGCCATGTCCCTGAATACCCTCTGGGAAGCCAACTGAATGAATAGCTGTCCAGGAAGTCCCACAAGTGGAAGGGATGAAGAACAGGTTGGAGTGAAATGAGGGAGCAGGCATATTTTCAAGTATTAAATAGAGCAGGGAGTGCAAGAAAAGTGAGTTTGATGGAAAAGAAGAGCAGACTTGACTTTCTCTAACTCCTCTGATCCTCCCAACCGTCTGGAACCAATCACTTGCCTCTATGTGGCCTTGTAACATTAGGGAGAACATGAGCACTTGTTTGAGGCTTGTGAGACGCTCTGTAATCCCAAGACAAAAGGTATCAAATAACTGCAGCATGCTTGTTGTTAGAAATATTTTCCCTCTGAATTATACCACCATTGCAAAGAGATTTTGCATTCCTGCATCCCTTTAACTCTGCACAGTCTTCTTTCCAAAAATTCTTTTGCAATTTAGCTTGTAAGATTAATATTTTAAGAGCAGCTAACGTTGCTAATTGAGCAGGGAAACAGATATGTCAACTTTTGTTTTCCACAGGACTCACTTCAGAAGCATGAATGATAAATGCATCCCAAGAGATATTATCATAGTCATCATTCCAAATAAATTTTTCAGACAATGGAGTGCATGGCAAATAACCTTCAGTGAGATGCATAAAACACATTCAATGCTAAGCTCTTTTCTAAACACATGAATATGCAATTTTGTCCTGTTGTAATGAACTGAAATTGTTTAGAGGAGAAGGACCATGTCCAGGTAGAGGCAACATGAAGAAAGCTCAAAACCAGGAGAGATACTGAATTAGCAGTCCCATTTATCCTGTGCACTCACTGTGGAGCTCCACATTTAGCAGCTTGGTAAGACCACACAGTCAATGGTTCCTGCAGCAGTTTTTGCAGTGAAACAGAAGAGTGACCCTGTTATCAAAGAACAGCAGATGCTTGTCGGTGTGAGATGGAGAGTTTTAATTTCCAGTGAAACATCATCCACTGGAGCTGAGAAGTGCTTTAAACCAATAGCTGGTTTTTCTGTCATTAGACACTGATGATGTAAGTTGACTTCTTAAGTATATTCTTCCTCAATTCTATAATTAATCCAGTATTGTGGGAGGTGTTTCTCAGGGTTGTGTTTTACCTGAAAGAAGCAGTATTCCAAGCCAAATGTCACACCCCCCTCTCAGATGTGTGGGGATCTCTCGTGTGTGGCTGGCAGGTTGCTAACTGCACAGCAGGGATCCAAATCCAGTCCCCAAACCCCAGGGCACTACAGGTTGTCTGGAGTTTCACTACAGAGTTGGGTCTCCTCTTCCTTGGTGCAACAGCTCCTTGCCCCAGCCTTTGAAAATAAATTGTTTGGTTTTGCTTCCCACTCCTCTGCCTCTGATGCTTTTGTCAATAAATAAATAAAATAATAATTCATTGAAGTCTTTTGCTTGAATGAAAGAAAAACAGAAAACATGTTTCATTTCCCTGATTTTTGATAAGGACATTTTCTTCAGAAATGACTTTCTGACAACTTTCCATCAATCCTGCTCAAAGGGTCTCTGCATTGGGAGGCACAAAGCTGCTTTCCCAATTATGCTGCATTTCTTTGTAGATTCAGCTGAAGGAAAACATGTTTAATAAATGATTTGTTTCCAATTACTCAGTCAACTCTAAAAACAAATATGCACACATGTCTTTACACAGAGACTTAGCAGGCAGACCAAAATATTTGCAATTTTATGAGCTTATTGGGAAATAAAAAAGACAAACGTCTCTTCTGATTGTGAGCAGGTACGTCATCACTCCTCCAGCATAACATGGAGGGCACAGGGTTTTTCTGTACTGCAGGTAACTGAAATAAGATAAAATTACAAGCCTATAAATATTACTCCATAAATGTTTTATTTATTTTTCAGATAAAAATGAAGACACACAGCTGTTATAGTATATCTTTGCCTTCAGAACAGTAATATATCACAGTGAAGATATTTTGATGGTGACTTCCAGCAGCTGTGTGATCCCCTTTCCTGATAAGATCATGTGTCATCATCTAAGTAGCAGAGGTCAGACTACAAGAGAAACGAGCACACAGGGGCACATCCTGGAATATATGCACAAACATATTTGCTGTTTCATTTTGTTTTGAGACTGTTTCACTCTGTTTTGGAAAACAACTTCTGTTGTCTCTTTTTCTTACTTTAGCAACGCTTCTTTTGCATACTTTCTGTTTGTTTGGTTGTGTTGGTTTGGTTTTGATAGTCCCAGGAGTTAGGTGCAATCCAGTGTTGTCAGGATTCTCATGTTAAGGGTTCAGCTGAACCTGTCACCTTTCCAGTGGTCTGTCTGTAGTGGTCCTTTCCAGCCTTATCACCATCTAGTGAACGCCTCATTAGCTACATCCACTGACCTGAAGACAAGTTGCTTTTTTACAGCTCCCTCTTGGGACTGGTCCACCCAGGCAATGCTGTAGTGATTGACTCTTCCCTCAGAACCACAGCAGCAGGTAGAACAATTCACCTGTAAAGTATCCTGGACAACAACGCACTGATCCACTCACTCACAGTCAGATGAGGATATATCGTCCCAGGAAAAGGGGAAAAAGCATCGGATTTTTGCACTGCACACAACCTTATGCTAACAGCTGGCAGAGACACCGAATTTCCAACCCTGCTGCCCGATGTCTGCTCATAACTGCAGATCTCAACCACCCCTGTCTGCTTTTCCTGTTTGTTGAGGAAAGGGATAGAAGAGGATTACAGGGATATTGGATTTGTATTAGGTGAAATAATAATGCAATAATGTTGGGACTTCAGTCATCTCTGAACTAATCATATTTCCTCCATCTGCAAAATTATAGTGGAAATTGAAAACCTTTGAGCCTGTCATTAGCTCTATGATGTCCTCAAAAGACTTTTTGAAAATCCTGACTGTGGATTTTTGTCGCTTTTTGTTCACATACTTTGCTTCAAAAGGCAAAGTTTTACTTCCATGTTGAGCCTCTGAGGTGTGAGAAATATAAACCGAAATGTCCTGAAATTTCTTCCTCTTTTTCATGTCAAGAAATAGTATGATTGATACAACTAAGCAACAAATGAACTTTAATAACATTGTCTACTTGGTATCTTCACAGTCATCTTTGTTCCAGGGAGAGATAGAGTGCTTGTGCAACCCTAGAGTTTAGGTAATTTAACAAGTCCCTTAAGCTTATCATGCCTAAACTCATGCTTAAGCATTTTTGTTACATGTTAATGAGCGCAGATTCAGCAATTTATCTAAGTATTCTCTTAACACTGGTTTTAGCTTTGCAGATTTCCCAGCAGGCTGCCAGCCTCCTCCAACTAATTGACCTGGCTTCCGCTTCATGAAAAAGGGAGAGCAATAAACAGGGAAACATTCTTTTCCTGAAACAGAAAAGGCCACTCTCATCTAGCAATCCTTTCTGCCTTGACTGAGCAAGAGCTGGTAACTGCCTTGGCAAGAAAGTCTCTGGGAGTCCTCACCTTTAGAGAGCTCAAACCTGTCTCTGCTAAATCCTCTCAGCCTCCCAAACATGTGCAAGTTTTTTTCTTGGCCTTTCAGCTCAAAAAGAGGAGCTGAAAGCCCTAGACAGCACTTTTTATGCATGTGATTTCTGACACTGCAGGATGTGGAAGTTTATTTCACCAAGAGAAATCAAATCCTAAGACCTTCCCACCAGGTGTCCTGTCCTAATGCAAATCAACTAGGAAGTGGTAAAAAATTATTTCATAATAAAAGCTGGTATCATCACTGTCAAATGATGAGTAACATAGAGCTTATATCATCAACACTTTCAATTAATTCCCACTTGGGTCGAGCTTGGACAAGCTCAAAACAAGATTAACCACAACCCTGCTTGAAAAGCTACAGCTGCTCTGAGTCCCAAAAATATTCTGCCTGAGGCTTCCCCATCCTCTTGCTTATCTCTTGTGGTTGCTGACGGGGACATGGCAAAAGGAACAAAGGTGACAGAGAAGCCTTTTACTGTATCCAGTAATGGTCATTTCTCAAGGTGAAGTGGGCAGTTACAGGATAACCTGTCTAAGAGGTCTCTTCTGGCCCAGGTTTCATTGATGACATTTCAGTACGAGCACAATACCTTGGTTTAAAGCAGGGGTAAGTCCTTTTTTACTGGGAGGTACAGGTACTTTTGCACAGGGAAGATGCAGTTCCAGCAGGTGAAGCTTCATCAATTTACAAGGTCTCAACGCCGCTGGTTTTTTAATCCTTATAATGGAGAAGCAAATCCGACAGGGTTGGGAGATCTTTCCATTTCCTGTATGGAAAATTCAGGGAGAATGATACAAAAAATCCTAGGCTGACATTACTGTTCCCATCCAAGCCACCTCCTCCCTATACAAGGGAAGCCCTTGCGTGCAAGTATTTCCCTTTATGGAGTGACAAGGACAAAATTGCCCTGAGCTGTCTAAATGTACCGGCAAATTTTCATACTTCTGGGAAGCAACTAGACCAGGAAAGATGATCTTGTGATTAAAATTCCAGCCTGAGACTGTGGATATCTCCGTTTACTCCTCGTTCGTTATTCACTTTTTACCTGATACTGGAAAGGCCACTTAAACTCACTATGAGCAAGTTCACCACCTTAAAATATGCATAACCATATTTCCTTTTCCTCTGTTTTACTTAATAGAATGTACATTGTTCGAGTCATCTCCCAGTACTAAAGGGTATTTAGTCATTGCTGCAATAAAGATATATAAGAGCAATAAAACAACACTCTGAAAGACAAAAAAAACACGTGCTAGAAATGCATAATGTCTCACATTTTCAGTATGGCTCTAAGTCCACTGAGAATGAACCATTTGGTGGTGGCTCCTGGCCTTCCTGGCATATCCAAGGGCTGCTCTGACCTGAGGATTCAAGTGGGCCACCTGCAATGAGAGGACAACACTGCTGGTTTATCAGGCTCCAGCAATGCTCTCACAGGTTGCAAGACAGGCCTGGTGAACTGTTTGAGCACATGGAGCTAAATGTGGTATTTGTTATGTCTATAAAAAACGTAACATTTAAAAGGACATCGTTTAAGACTGTGTATCAATCAGATATCAGTGCCAGATGTCTGAGGAATTGGTATTTCCACCTTAGCCTTGCTTTTTCTCCAGTCCATTTGAAACACTGCATGTGTAGAAAATTTGCATAGGTGTGTGCATACGTGTGTTTGTGTGTTTGTACACGCCAGCATTCCCCTTTCTGCAAATAAACCACACATAAAGGAAAGTCTTGGAAGAAAGTGTGTGAAATCCTAAGATCAAGGAACAACAGGAATTTCTTTAAGCTGGTTGAGTTGGACACAAAGTTAGGAACAGATCCAAAAGCTCTGTGAACTCAGCAGAACTGTACTGATGATGCCTTCACTCATTTACTGCAGAACTCTCCCCAAATGACCCTGCACAAGGCATTTCATTACATATATTACATAAGAATCATCAAAATAAAGTTAGTGAAATGAGAAAGAAGTCTTCAAGATTGAACATTGACAAGAGTGTTATTTGTTACAAGTAGGAGATCAAAATTAATTGGACTAAAAATTTTACTCTATATATGACTGAGAATTTCTCTGGACAGAGAAACTTCATGAAACCAAGCATGAAATGTTTGACAGCTGAGGGCAAAACCTTATCTGCTAATAAGATATGGCTTGGAAAGCATCTTACAGGGAAGGTTGACTTAAACAACAGCACTAGCACCTTTAGGAATATTGCCAGGTTACAGTTTGAGCTCTGTAATAGAGTAACGGCACAGTAATAGCACAGTAATTGATGAAACATAAAAGTGATTCCAGAAAAATCTCTGGCTTTTCATTACAGGTTTGAAAATTCATCCTGTAGAATTATATTATTATGTAAAGTCATGTTAGCCTAGCCCCATGTATTGCTCAGGGCGAGGCACACACAAATAGTCTCCATCTTCCAGCTGATACATGGTAAATTGCTGAAGTGCAGTAAATTAATCACATGCATGAACCCTTTTTGACAAATGACCTCTCATAATTACTCCTTTTCCTAAGGAGACTTCAAGACTAGAAATTTAATCATAAGGAGAGAAATTACAGCAAATGATTCCTTATAGTCCCAGACGTAAAATTTTGTATCTGTGGTTATATTGAACGTAGAAAATGACTTATTGCATTAATTAGTGGAAGCTTTTTGGCCGATTCACTCTCTTGGCAATCCATGACATGGATGGTGCCACAGGTGTAAGACGCGAGGTGTGTATCAAAGCCGACTCTGTGAATGACTGCTGCTGCTGCTCAGCAGTGCCATTTACCCACACGATGGGAATGTGCCTGGATCCGAGACCCTGCCAGCAGAGGTCGGCCCTTTCAAAGGTAACCTCGGACAGCAAGGCACTCGCTCCTTCCCACAGCAGTAAGAAGCTCACTCCCTTTTAAACCCAGTCTGCAGCAATTTCCCTGCACCACCAGCGGAGCAATCATTTCAGCAGGAGCAGTGGACAGTTTGACCCCATTTAGTGTCTGCAGACCCAGACCTGTGTCATTTTGTCCCTGCCCGCACCGGGTCAGCAGCCCAGAGCACTTCTTGCTGCTGCCATTCTCATCCCCCCACACTGTGGGGCTTCCCCAGTGCCAGCAGTGAGCTGCCGGCCAAGACTCTCTGCCCGGGAGAGCTGCGAGCAAGAGATAAAATAGTTCTCCAGCCGAAGCTGAGAGCAAGAGGAAGCTTATTCTCACCCAAGGCATGAGAAAGCTGTAAAACAGCACGATACGTGTGGGAAGGAAATGGAGCCTGACAGGTTCATATCATGAAAGCACCGAGCGTAACCCATTAAAAGATTTTGCCATTACTTAGTGCAGTTGTAGCGTGAAGATATTGCAGGGTGGGAATCCTGGGTCTGACCACACCACCACAGCTCAGGAGAGAGCCAGACCTGCTCCTCTGCGTGCCTGTGTGTCAGGCTGCGTGCGATGTAGGTCAGGGCTCTGTCAGAATACACCCACTGTTCGTTCTGCATTCTGCTCCTCTCCTCCTCTCAGAAAAGGGGAAAAAAAACGAGAAAGGGAAATTTATTTGTCCATGAGGCCTTTTTAAACAGACGAGGTAATTACCTGAGTACATCTATTATATGCAGAGCTGCTCCAATCATCACAAAGCACGATTGCTAAACTATAATTAACTGCCAAACACCCAGTCCCGTTTAAGTCACCTTAATGCAGGGACATGGAACAAAAATTTCTATTGTCAATCCCATCGCGCAGTGTCAATGAGAGGGTGGGAAACCAAGAGCAGGGCTTCACCCTGAAATACATATCTTCAGCTCACTGTGCCAGAAATTCTTAACACTGTATTTTTTTTTTAGAACAAGTCTACTAAAGAGAGTTACTAAACATACATCAGCAGCCCAACACAGCATTAACAGGAGCGTGCAGCAATCAACCAAATGGACCGAGCGAGAGCTGGGAGCAAGAGAGTGTGGGAGAATTTCAAGTGAACTGGTGTGTCCATAAAAAATGACAAATGGCCTGAAAGGCTCAAGGTTCCTGTTCAAGGAAAAACTGAGGAGCAGTGCAAGCTCTAGGAGAGGGTTTAAAGTGTGCTGGGGCTGCAGAGCTTCTGGAGCTACCGGCCCACAAACCCCACTCCTCCTCCCCACTTCTCTGCAGGTTGGGCTAATCGTGGGCATTTCTTGAGACCAGGTGCTGTGGCCTGTTTTTATCCTTTCACATCTGCCTCCAGGGGAAGAAGATGCATCAGTGGGACCTGGACCTTTTCCTCAGTTCAGCAGTGCTAACACCACAGCAGCAGTAATACCATGGCTGTTTGGGCCCCCTCTCAGTGACGGAAGGAGTAGCTGGATTGTAGTTCTCTGCCCCCATTTCTTCTCCAGGCCCCAAAGACTGTGAAGACAAATGCTGGAAACATGGGTTTCAGTGGTTGCTGAGAAAGCTTGGTGCTAGCAGTCCCTCAGTAGCCCACCACAACATCCAGCATCATGTAGTTCAGGAATAAGGGAGCAGGGTTTTGTCCTGTTTTTACTCCCTTTCAGGTCTGCCCCGTTCAGTTTTTTAGTGCTTCAGATGGGCTTAAGTTTTGTTTCTTGTGCCTCCATTTTCCGCGCCCAGGGAAGGCAGGAGTTCATCCGGCTGCACCCCTATGCCCACAGAGAGAGGGTCGAGCTGCAGACCTGTCTGACCCAGCCCTTCCCTACTTCTTTTCCTTTGAGGAATTGGTGCAAAACCAAAGCCAGCACCAAGTAGGGTGGATAACAGAGAAGTCAGAGTCTCAACATGCTCAAATCCCAACTTCACGTGACAGTGCAAACACCATGTCATTCATAAGCCTGGAGCTGAGGACCTCCAAGACTGCAGAAAGTGTCTCTGGGGAAAGAGAAATTACCTGAAAAGGAAATCTTCTTCCTGCTCAGCTCTGCTGTACCCTTCTCACATGGCGTCAAATCTACCCCAAACAGCAGAGGCTGTTCCAGGGCAGAGCCACGCCAGAGCAGAGGGCACCACTGGAGACTGGTGACATGAGCAGATGTCTGCAAACATGGTCCCTCCTGCTTCTCACCCAGCACCAGGAACTGCTCCAAAGCCATCTCATCGAGAAACTTCAGGGATTTGTGGAACTGCAGCTGCCTAGAGACAAAAGATGCCCATGAAGCATTGGGTGGGGGTACTTAGTTAATGAAGCACTGTGAGAGAAGTGCTCATACATCCACAGGCTCAACACTGCCACTGCTCAAAGGCATTGGACTGGACAGGTTCTTACTGCTGTCATTGCCACAGCCACCATTTAATTTTGTTTAGAAATACCCATACCTACAATAGGATAAGTCAGTTGCTGTATGAAGCTCATACTGTACTCACAGAACAGCCACACTGGCTCTCTATCCACACAAGAAAGCAGTAGCAGCAAAGCCAGGTCACTACAGCTGGTTCCTTAACTCATATCCAAGAATCCAGTGACTGGGAAGATTTACAGAAGACCAGAGCAGGAAGAAAAGAAACATCTTGTTTCCCCACCCCCATTCCCATGTAATTCCACAGAGCTCGAAATCAATTTGTCCTGACTGCCACAAGCATGGAAGGAGACTCAGGAGTCGCATATTTTTTGTTAAGAATGCTAAAAGGGAAAAAAATCAAGCAGAGGGTAAAGCAATAGAGGATTTTTTTTTCCTTTTTCTAGTCCTAAACTTACTGGAAGTAAGGGGCATGCATTCAGGGAGGCCCCCAGAGACACCCCTGTCCTGCAGTTGATTTTGACCATTGAGCAGATTGCTTAGTTGCATTTATACTACCCGACCTGCTTTTCATCTCCCTGTTTGAAGAAAAAAAAAATCACACAGAAAATCAAGCACAGTCCAGACACACTTAAGAGGGGCTTTGAACTGTGAATCACATAGAAAGGAAACTTGAAGAGAGAGACCTCATTTTACCCAGGAAACAGAAGGGACCAGTGTCATAACCTAAACTAGATTTACTCCCCAGTCCCGCCCCACATCACACTTCATGACTGGTCTGATAGCAGACTGAGAGACTGTTCTCAAAGTTCTGCCTAACGAATGTCATCATACGGCCTCACAAATTATTTTTCATCCAAATGAGAATTGATGGACTTGGGCTTCAAATGAGAGACAACTTCTAGTTCTCTCAGGAGGAAAATCTTCACATATGCATCTATGCACGTGTATTCACACGTACTTACACATTCAACGAACTAATTTTGTCTATTTGCAACCAAACCAGACAAATTTCACCCCAACAAAGTTTCTCCTTCTATCTTGCATTTGTTAACATAACACATCATGGTGTCCTATTTTCTCTTGCATTTTTAAAAGTGAGAGCTCTAAAGTAATTTAATGTCCCCATTTACCACAGGTTTTATTGAATATAGAAATCAATAACAAACTTCTGGTCAATAAAGAGCTGCTTGTGGAAGGGAAAAGCTTCTTGCAGGTGCTAAAAAGGAAAAAAAAATACAGAAATAATTAATATGTGTTTGACAGTGGCTACCAGGCTGTAACTAACAAGTGGAATGTATCATCTGGTAGGAGAAAGTTTTCATTTCACAGCTGCCTTGAAGACCTGGGGACATTTCTCTGGCTGTCTGCAAGAGTCAGGCATAGGTTATTACCATCTCAGAGGGATGTTTTAGCCAAGCAAGGAAAACTTTCTTCATCTCTTTCAAAGTACTTACTGTTGGGACAGAATAGTTTCCTCCAGTTCCCAGCAAGTCAAAAACCACTTTTACATCCTGTGAAGAAGGACACAGATCCTAACACCCTCATCATCATCATCATCATCGTCGTCGTCTGACTCTATCTGTTGTCTCATCATGGTGTAGATCCTGCTCCCTCATTGACACAGATCTTCTAGTTTTTTTCTGCATGGCTGAAGCTGCTAACTGCAGCCTATCACCCTATCAGCTTGCCATGGTTCAGTGATCTTGGTATCGTCCAGCCGAAAGGCTGACACAGACCTAGCCCAATTCACTGCAGAAGTGATGATATTCTATGCCTATTGAACTGGAGAGGACCCTGGTCACCAGAAGAGGCTGGCTACTGCTCACGGGAGTAAAGCAACAGGGACAGGAAGAAAAATGTTACAATCGGTACTCCGCAAAATAAAAGTGCCCATAACAAACAAGCCCTCAAACTGATGGAGGACTAAACACATCAACTGAAATTCACAAATGGCTTATTAGATTTTTTTAGGAACTTCCCCTGTTGCCTCTCCTTTACATATCCTGCAGTGAACTGCTCCAGATGGTCAGGGTGCCATGATCACCTCTGCTCAACCTCACTCCTGTGACCCAGGGATCCAAACAGCGCTGACCACTCACAGACCGGTGCTGTGCACAGCCTTTGTTTGTCAGGTTATAACATAATTTCTTCCTTTCCAGATGAAGACAGAAAGATGAAAGAAGGGGATTGCAACAGGAAATAGTGAGTCTACAAGACAAATTTCAAATCCTTTGCCCTGACAGCCAGGCTCTATCACCAAGGTTTTGTGGACATATTCCTGCTGTTATATCACCGTACAAACAACTTAAATGCACTTTTTACCTTCTTTTGCCCCATAATGTTTTATTTTCTCCTTCAGTGCTATCACATTTTAGTTAGAAGTGATCACTCTACATTATTCCACTGCTCTGACCCCTCAGGTGCCTCAGCTATTAGATTAGACTGTCCCATCCATGAAGGCAAGGATATCGATATCGTCTGTACATCCATCCTGATGAACCGCTAACCACTACAAGATCACCTTGAGGGAGGAGGCATTTCAAATGCCCAAGAAATGAAATTTAGAGGGAAAAAAAGACACTTGCCTGCATGGGGTACAAGCCCATGGAATAACAGCTTTCAGCAAAGAATATCTCCTTCTTATGAGAAGCTGCTGAGTTGCTGCTGCTGTTGTTTGTTATAGGAGTATGAACAAAGGAGTAAGCTGTTCAGGTAGGAGAAATAACTGAGCCTGTAATCAGTTATAACTCTCCAGATGGAGCCTCATTAGCTTTTCAGACAACATACATTAAAATTCTGACAAGTTCATACCAAAGTCCCAACAAGTCAAAGATCTCCCAAGCATGTCTGTGACCTGTAAGAATCCCTTGTAACTCTCACTGCTGCAGTATTTTAGTTAGAGAGGCAATGAGGAGAACGCTCCAGCTCCAAATGCAATCCATTCACAGCAGCAACACGAAGGCATCAGGATGTAAACAGACTGACATTTGGTATATTTAGGGTTTAATCTATATGCAAATTTCTTGAACATACTTCAATAAAAAAATAATTCACAAAAATTTATGTTTACAGCTTTGGGCGTGATTCTTTATGTCTTTAACTAATGGTCTCAGATCTGTACTGTAGTATTTTATAACACGGAGCTGATAGATTGTTTGAACAGGAGCCGAAGTGAACATTTCCTTTTGTAAATACAGAAGAGACCTGAGAGTTTTTTTAGATGAGTAACAAATACTGGTAAGACACACTAGACCTCTAGCAAGTTTGAAAAGCCACTTGCCTCTCCCTGTCCCCAGCCCACTTGTCTTTTGAACAGGCACATAGAGCAGCATGGATGCTCTAGCTGGATCTTCAGGTTGGAGAATCAGTGATGAGAACTCTGGACACCTCTGTGTAGGTCATGTGCCCCACAGTCTAAACACAGAATGCAGTTACTTGAAGATTTGCAGAAAGTGAGAAACCAAAATATCATGGAGGAGACCCACAGCATTGTGCCGAGTCAGCTCTAACCAAACCAGTTTCAGGTCAAGAGCATTCCTAAAGACACATACAGCACTGCCAGCAGGAGCTGAGACCTCCAGGGGATTTGGCTAGACTAAGTATAAAAAAAGAAATTTGCGTCAGAGACGTCATATTAGGGCCAGAAAAGGGCCTTAAAGAAAGACATAGGTCACTGCCTCCTCTAGTTCCTCCTACAATGAGAACAATAACTCTTCAAGACAGCCAGCCTTGATTGAAAGTCTTCAAGCAATGGAGATTCATCATTCCATTAATTCTCACAATTTCTCATTTCCATGCCAGCGAAACAGTAGTTTTCATGCAAAATGAGAAGCAGGCATTTTGAAAGGAAATACTCATACATACAGAGGGAATGAATCAAAAATGCTCATACTTAATATCCGCTTAAATCTCTCACAGCAACATGGAGGTTATAAACAAGAGACCCAACAATTTTCAGATCTTTATCTAGATGCAATGTTCTTTTTAATCTTAAATCCCGTATAATGCAGGAAATGCTAAAACATATAGTTTTGCATATCACCAAGCAATTCATATGGAGATGGTTTAATTGCCTAGTTCAGTAGGAGCCACATTAGTTATCTGCATGTAATTTCCAGAATATTTTATTCATCTCATGTTTGTAGAAAGGCTGAAAAAAAAAGGACTATGTGCACTTTGATGGCTTTCTCCTAAAAAAGTAAGAATATTTACATGCCATATCTGATTTTAAAAGTATCAGTTAGTAATATTGAATTGGGAAAATTTAAATAGAGTTTCAAGGCAAAATACATGAGAAATACATAGAGGTAAGTTAAGAGCAAACCTGTTGCAAGCAAAATCAATAAAAATATTCATTAAAAACCTTGGCTGCTCGGAGTTAATGGTTCTCTCAGAAGGCTCTCAAACACCTTAAGGGGAAGACAATGCACAATGAAGACATTTAATTAACCTTAACTCTGACCTCCATAGCAATAGTATTCACATATCTTGCAATCATTATTTCTTCCCTACCTGATATGTACCTCTGAGAGCACACTTTCTCATCACCTCCTCATCACACGGATCTTTCTGTGCTCTTCTAAATTTCTCCAAGATAAGCATAAGGGATGCTTAATGAAATCACAAAAGTGATCATAGGCAACGAAATGAGATTAAAGATAAACATGGATGGAGATCATCTCTTCTGCTGGGAAGGGAAAATCTTCAAGATATGAGAAGATGATCTGTAGTAATGCAAATGCAGCTGTTCCTCTCCCCTGGCTGCACCACAACAGGAGATCGATGAAGAGGGGGAGAGTTACAGGGAGAGACAATCTTCTTTTTGACACACAAGAGAAACTACATGATTCTGGGAATGAGGAATGCTGCTAAACCACCCTGTTTTCTTCATTCCCTGTTTGTAAGAAAAAATAATCATGGCTTTCTCATGGGCACCAAAGTACCAAGCCCTGTGGAGGTAAGATGAAGGATGGGAGGAAGAGACTGGTCCAGGTTCCTTCTCAGAAAACTTCCCAGGTTTCTGCTAACACTCTTTGGAATCCCCCTTCCTCAACACTGTAACCAAGATTAGAACCTCAGACTGGGAACTGTTAGAGATTTACTCTCTAAAAGCTTTTTAAATGGGCTTCCAAATGCACAGCTAATTCAAACAAGACTGTAAAAACTCCTGAAAAAATACCATTCGGTAAAAGGAAAGGACTGAGGACTTTAAAAATGTGGATAAGAAACACCTGATTTACACACAGACCCCTCAGTGTTCACAGGGGTCTGTGAGGACACACAGGTTTAATGGAAAGGGAAAGAAACCCCATCCGTTAAAGAAATTCCTGCTATGGGAGGTGATATTAGAAAAGTGTCATTTCCTTGCCCCACAAAGAATACTCACAAAGGAAGCCAAGCAGGTCTTAAGAAGGCAGATCTGCTAAAGGTCGATGTGCATTAAGCCTTCAGCTGCACTGGATGAAGAGCAAGAAAAAAACCTGAAAGATGTATTTGAAAGTTATTTGGAGAAGAAAAGAACTATCTGTTCTGCACAATTACAAAATAGACATCCTAAGATAGCAGTTACATGAAATAGTGCCAAAAAAACAGAATGCAGACTATTTAGGAAAGTAAAATTTAGTCTAATATGGGTTATTTTTCCTTGACTTGTAAAGGCGGTATACTTTTACTGTACCAATTCGTAACTGTGAACCCAAAAATCCTCTTAAGCCAACAAAGAGACTGCCATTTACTTTATCAGACTATAAATCCAGTCCCAAAGAAGATAAGTGCAATATGTGTCATTGATAAATGATGGAACTGAGGAGAGCTATTTTCCAGCCATAACCGGTTCCTTTGAATTCAGCCAAGTGCAACTCGTGGCTGAAAGCACCGTCCTCTGAAGCACAGCCTCTGCCAGGGCAGTGCATGGGCCTTTTAAATAGAGCAGGACTGCAGCAGAACCTGCTGTGGAGAGGAAAGCAGCTCAAACACTCACAGGTGGGCCAAGAGCAGGCACCTTGCTTGAGGAGCCCTGGTGGATCCCCTAGCTAGCCCATGGTTGCCCCAAGGTATGTGGGTATGTTTTAACAGCTGGAAATTTCAGAACAACTGTTCTTGTGTAGCCCCTCTCAGCTGTTCAGGACATGAAATTCAGTCTCAGGAGATATTACAGGGTTCCTTCAATCACCAGATCCACTCCCTTGGAAGATGCTAAGGTGAAGTCAGCGTAGAGGGATCTGGACAGGCTGGATTGATGGGACGAGGCCAACTGTACGAGGTTCAATAAAGGGAAGGGTCCTGCCCCTGGGTCACACAACCCCCGCAGCACTACAGGCTAGGGGCAGAGAGGCAGAGAGGAAATCTGCCCGGGGAAAAGCACCTGGAGGTGCTGGTCAACAGCAGCTGAACATGAGCCAGTGTGTGCCCAGGTGGCCAAGAAGACCAATGGCACCTGGTGTGTATCAGAAATGGCGTGCCCAGCAGGAGCGGGGTGGTGATTGGCCCCCTGTGCGCAGCACTGGTGAGGCCTCACCTTGAATACCGGGTTCAGTTTTGGGCCCCTCATGACAAGAAAGACTTCGAGGTGCTGAAGGGTGTCCAGAGAAGGGCAACAGAGCTGGGGAAGGGTCTGGAGCACAAGTCCTATGAGGAGCAGCTGAGGGAGCTGAGATCGTTTAGCCTGGAGAAAAGAAGACTCAGAGGAGACCTTATAGCTCCCAGAAGCTTCGTGAAAGGGGAGTGTAGTGAGGTCTAGTTCGGTTTCCCCTCCCACATAACAAGCAATAGGACAAGGTTTTAGGATTATCAAGGTAGGTTTAGATAGGATGTTAGGAAAAACTTCTTCACTAAAAGGGTTGTAAGGCACTGGAACAGGCTGCCAAGGGAAGTGGTGGAGGCAGCACCCCGGAGGTATTTAAAAGACATGTAGATGTGGCACTTAGTGACAAGTTAGTTGTGGACCTGACAGTACTGGGTTAATGGCTGGACATGATGCTCTTAGAGGTCTTCTGCAATCTAAACAATTGCTGATTCTATTATTCAATCCTGTTTCATTTATGAGATTCGATGTGATGGTGGGCCAACCTATCCAAGCTGAGGGCAGTGGCCTTTTGCACCCACACGCAAAGCGAAATATCTGAAGTCATTACTTGCTGGAGCAGACAGCCTCTGCTATATCATGTCATCAGGCAGACTGTCAAAATAAATGGCTTTGAAAGATCTGGTAAAAGATACCAGGGGAGAGGCAGACAGATGGCTCAGATAGGAAAAGACAAACTCTTCATCAGAGCTCTGATTTGAGCTCACAGTGTCTTGGTTGTTTCCTTAGACCAGACTTTTCAAGGGCTTGCAGACCTGCCTGCATAGACAGACTGACCTGCCTGCAAGTGAGCTGAGATAGCGTGGAGAGAGAGTCCAGACCCTGTCTGACAGAGCTGCTACATCACTGCTGTTGTTTCACTGGCAGAAACTCAGCCTTACACGCAGCTCCAACACCCAGGCTTTGACTGTGCTTGCTAGGAGTGAGTCTGGTGGCACCTTGCAGCAGCAAGCTTAGTGTCTTTCTTTGAACCAGACATGGAAGGGCCAGGCAACACCCCTGGCCTGGGTTATCCCCATGTGAGCACCATCCATGTGTCCCAGGTGTTAGAGCAAAACCCAATGACTTTTTGATTGAACTGTAGAAGAATCTCTCTGGCAGCAGATATGAATGACTTTGTGATAAATAATTCCTTCCCTGCCCTTTGAAATCCATATGCTGCTGCTAACTCAGCTATTGAGTCATATTGGAAAAGAGTGGAGACCTTTTGCTCTGCCATCCCTTGTTTTAAGCCTAACTGCTAGCTCAATACAGCCATGAATTTTTGTGTCCTTGCATACAATATTTTGCTACCTAAAGAAGGAAAAGCATGAGGAAAAAAACACCCTCATCCTAGAAGGAAATTAGCATCCAGCAGCCTAATAACCCATTCTCTGCATCACATGCAGGGTGGTGTAATTAAACCCATAAAATATTCAGAATTGATCTCCCCATTTGGAAGATACACTTGCAACAAAACTAATGATGGCTGCTGCTGTGTGCCTAGGAGAGGAGATCTCCCCCAAAAGGCTGTTCTCTGATTATTTACCAATGCACCCCATGGCACAGTGACGTTTGCAGGTCTCCTCTCACCCTGAAAATACCAGGACAGCATTAAACTTCCTGCCTGCAACTTCCGCTAAACAAAATGACTGCCCCAATCAAGGATTTTGTTTTGATGGTCTTGGTTTCATTCTGTAAGTGTGGAAGTCTCTTCAAGTCTGTTGTGTTCCCTTTAGAAGCAGGACCAATTCCCTCATTTAGAAGGTTTTAAAAGAAGGATGAGAAGTCAGGACGAAAACCCTTTTAAGCAGAGTTCATTGACAACAGTGTTTTAAACCGTACAGTAAACAGAAAGTGTCTGATCTGCTTTAAGAAGATATCTTTAAACTCTGTATTACATTTTTGTTTTCTGCTTCTTACCACTATTTCAGCTGCTGCAATGACAGCTTTGCCATGTCTCTTCACGCTTCAGGGCAGGGTTATGAAGCCAGTGCTCTCCTTGTAAAACCAAGTGTCTCAGAACAATTTGGTGGGAGATCACCAGACTGATGCCTCCTGCCAAGTCTCCACCCACCTCATCCCAAGGAAGAAGATGAGGAGCCCTGTAGCCAGGCCCATGTCTGCTGCACTAGACCTGCTGCAAAACAGCACTTATCCCAACCTACTACATGGAACAAAACCCATTACTAAAACCCTGGACATCAGAGCCAGTAACTGCAAGAATTTACATTATAACCCAGAAGCTTCTCCCACTATATTTCATTCTGAGAATCAGATGTTCTTCTGGCATGTGCAGCTAAGAGAGAAAATGCAGCCTGAGATCCACCCTGCAGCCAGCTCTGAGCTAGAAGAAAACTATTCCTGCAATTCAGCTTAATTCTGTTTCCTGTCTCTTTAAAAAAAAATGCTCTCTTGTAGAGAACATCAGATGATTCCCCTTAATTTATAGCTGGAGTCTTTAGGAGATGTAAGAAGTAATTATGACCTCCTTCTTAAATGTCTTGCTTCTGAAAGCCAAAAACAATCTGAATAAAAAATTAATTGATCAATATTCTCCCACGATTTTTCACCAATTAAGCCTGTAAGTTAGTGTACCTTAAATAATGTGCCAGAGCAAAGGCTTCATGGGCCCAGCCTTGGCTGTTCACCTGTGAAAAATTAAATATGCTTATATTTTTATGCAACAACAATTATGTAACTTATTTTTAGAAGTAAATAATTCAGCACAGATGAGATGCACAACACAGAAGAACAGACTGTGCCTGTGTTTTGCCTACTGGTAAGGGACAGTTTTGGTGTCCCTTTGAATGCCTGCAGCACCATCATTAACCTCTGCAAGCATCTTGAGAGAGAAATATAAAATAGCCCTCCCAGCAAAGCTAAATTCCACTGCCAGCTGACTTTTGTTTCTTTTTATCTTTACATTTGTCTAATTAAGAAGATATAGCGCCGTTTTAATTTTCATATAAACTCCTAACTTCAATGGGGATGCATTCTGCAAACCAAACAAGGATTTATTAAGATAATAAAGCAAGCACTTCATAAAAATTTAAATGCCTGCTCTGAGCATCTTTTTTTTGTGGAACTAAGAGGCCAAACTGGGGGAAGGATCTGCAGCAAATCACTTCAGCAAGCCCATGCCCAGGCGCACATGTGAAGTCTGTGTGTGCAGGGGTGGCTTCCCAGATCTGAGGCCACTTGCCCCCACAACACCTAGACTTCAGCAGGGTTTTAGCTGTGTGCCAGCTTTGCACCTTTTCAAGCACAGGGGTGCCCTAGTTCAAATTAATGGATTCATTTACAAGGACCTTGGCTGGGGGAAGGCATATTAGTTTCCTTTGCTTGTGCTGCATCGTCTGTTTATAACAACACAGTTAATCAAAGGAAGGGGAGATGAAGATATTTTTTTGCCAGTGTGGCAGGAAGGACCGTGAAGCTTTAATTGACCCCGAGAGAGACAAAGTGAAAAGCTTGTGGAATGAGTTGAATTTTTAACACAAGGACATGTTTTCCTTTCAGTTCTGCTCTAGAGACTAAAAGAAAGGGTCGTGCTCCCACCTCCCTGCTGCCCTGGGTGCAGCTGCTGCACCACCTCCTTACCTGAGTCGTTTCAGAAGCAATGCAGCTATTAATACCTCGGGGTAATGACTCTCAGTAATCCCTTAAACCCTGTAATTGAAAAAAAATGGCCACTGCTGACTAATGATTTTGAGGCTGGGGCATAATGAGTTGACTTCTGGATAAGGTGCCTAAGGATTTTAAAGTGATTGGTAGCTCTGCCTCACTTGTCTAGGCTGTGCAAGCTCTTCCCAAAGGCAACATGGCGTGGATCAGCCAGGCAAAATGGTATCCAGGTCCTTCGAGGGACAAAGGGTGTCCCATGTGCTATGTCCTCCATCCCTCCCAACACATGGAGGCACGAAGGTGGACTTAGCAGTCACAGCACTGGCAGGCTCCCAGCAGGGTGGGTGAGGAGGGACCATGGTCCTTGCGACTGAAGCAAAATTTTGCAAAATTAAACGTGCTGAGAGAAGGGATCATATACCTCACATGATTGTTCAGGTTTTTGTTGAAGAGGGGCTGAAAAATTCCAAACTCAGCATTTATAAAGACGGGGAAAGAGGCGAGAATTCTCAGAAATACTCAAAATATGATGAGATATTCCTGCAGAGAACTGGTGAAGTGTGCCTGCTGTCCCACAGGTTTTTACCTGGCAAACTGTTCCAGTTACCTCTATCAAATTGGATTTTCCCTCCTCCCCTTTATTTCTGGGTGGAGAGAGAGACCAAGAGGCTGAAAATACATGTTACAACACAGGGCGGAAAAGGATAAGCTTCCTACTCTCTCCCTCTTCCCTGGCCACAACCTACAGCAAGATTGCACAAAACTGAGGACAGGCAGGGATTACCTGGCTGGCCAGAAGACAAAAGACGTGCTCAGGGGTAGTTTGTTATAGCAAGACATGACCATGTTTGCCCTCCACAAAACGGACAGCAAGTTCCAGTAGTGAAGATTACTGAGGATTGCAACAATTTGTTCCCAGTGCTGCATGTGAGCTCTGCATCTCCTTTCTTTCCATTCTCTTGGTAAATCTGAAGTGCAGAAGCAGCATTTTCCTTAGTGGACCTGGTAGTCATTAGTCTGCCACAAGTTCCAGCTGATAATTGATGTTTTAATACATGGAAATTCCTGGAGGAGACAAGCCTATAGCTTTCAAATGCTATAGTGAGGAATCCTTCTAGCCAAATAAAGCAGATGATCTGGCTGCAATTTGCACAATCACTCTGCAGATGTGGACACCTATGTGAAAACAATGAAATGAGGTGGGTCATATAGAGACAATGGCTTCTGTTACAACTAAAAGCTTTTACTTCCTCTAAGAATCATTCTGCTCTTCTCTTCCTACCGCTGCAGCTCCAACAGTACTATCATAAATAATGAACATCATAAGCCATGTGGCAAGAAAATCTACACAACACCATAGCAGCTCATCTCTTGACCTAAAATATTCTAGTTGGATTTTCTCTCTGCTGTAACAAACATTAGGTTTCTCCTCTTCGTCTCAAATAACTGTGACACAACCACATTGCAAGAAAGTTCCTGCAAGACCCCAGCATTATGCAGCCTCATTAGTAGCTTTGATTATTTATTCAGCACATCTCCAGCTTGCCTGAATGGCTGTGAGACTGTCAGTCCTGCGCACTGATTCATATCGCCAGTGGTTAGTACAGTTCAAGTGCCAAAGGCAAGCCAAAGGGCGAAGTCAAAATAGGTAATAGCATCAGCTGGGAAAAGTAACCAATGTACGTAATGTCAGTGACCTCGTGGTGACCCCACTGAGCTGTTTTTTAATGGCAGGCACTGAAAATGAAGATTTCATGCCTAGGGATATATTGATAACCTCATGGAAATGACCACACCCCCACAATCTTCTTCTGTCAGTTGTCTTTTTAATGATTGCTAACCTTGTCTTAAGACAAGAAAAACTGCAGTTTAGTTGAATGCTCTGGGTCTACAGGGAGGTTTCATTTCATTCTTCCCTTCCTTTCTCTGAAGCACCAGATGCTAGACAGGATTAGACAGCAGTTTGAACTAGAATGCAAAAAAATAGCCTTAAGAAACATTTGCATTGCCTTAAAAGTCCTCTTGGAACCAGACATCCAGATTTTGGTCCTCATTTGAACCAGCTATTTTTTCCTTCACTGCAGCAGTGTTAAGGAGGTTGACTGAAAGTCAGCAAAGTTGTCTTACATATAATGCCCCTGGAACAACTGACCAATGACCCATTGACCATCTCCAGCTTTTAGTGAGCAGGACAGGAACATACTTTCAGCCTTGTCTGGAAATGCCTAGTTTTGATCTCTTTATCTTACACTAGAGGATAAAAACAGCCCACTCTTCATTTTGTGGGAATCAGGTTTTTAGAAGCATTTCCTCAAATCAAATCCTCACCTAGAAATTCTTCGCCACTATGCCAAAATACAAGCAATGAATATTATTGCCAAAGGAAGCAACAGATGCATAAATAATAGCTTTATTTTTAACTTATCCCTTAAAAGGCATAAGGACCCCAAAGCTGTCCCACTGGAGCTGTACTTTACCACCACTGGGTAAATAGAGATTTTTCTGGTTTGTGAAGCCCAAATCATCCATATTCATGTCAAACACATAAGAGTTCCTGTCAAAAAGGCTTTAATCAGACACAAAGCAGAATGTAAGTTACTCTTGCACCAATAGCTCCTGATACGGTGACCTACAAAATGTCATAGCAACCAGTCCTGCACTGGGCTGGATTTTCCCTGAGTTCTATCAGCAACTCAAATCACATCTTGGGATGCAGGCCAGAGCAAGGAACAAGCCCCAGGGACTGCTGGCACCCTGCTCTTCAAGCTGATGAGTTCCTAAGTCGTCTTACAAGAGGAGAAAAAAACATGAAGTAAAAAAACGGGAAGAATTTGGACTGACAATGTTCTTCCCGCTGGTGTTCAACAGTACATGAAAGTCGGGGCATTATGTTCAGGATCCAGCCTTTGAGAAGGCAAGTTCTCCACTCCGTGGGGGTTGCTGGGATGGGATTTGGCTCCAGGTACAACATCCTTCCTAGCTGCCAGTCTTCCTAGCACCCTTAAAGACTAGCTGGCTATGCTGTGACCTTCCCAACATACCAACTTGTAACAGGAGAGACATATCCAGACTCAACTACACTCCTCCAGCCCCTCAAAGCTCTTGAAGGACCAGCACTAGAGAACTCTCCACCCAGAGGGTCATGACCTGGACATTTCAGGAGTACTTGAAATGTTTGTGCTGTGTACAACTCACGCAGCACAGTGTGGCCATGATGTGGCCTCAGACACAGAAGCCCAGCTGTTCTCCAGCCACAGAGCATCCCACGGCATGGCACAGTGTTACGGCTCCCACCACATATTCAAAAAGCACTCTGGGACTCCACTGCTGTACAGCTGGCAGCTCCAGCAGCCAGGTAAAACAGCTTTTCCCACACGTTTCCTCCCAAGCCTGTCCTTCACATTGCAATCAGCCTTCAGACACCCCTCATCTCCTTGAAACTCAGATTCCCATCTCTTCACACGCACAGCATGTACGCCTTGTACTCTGCTGGGGACAAGGAGAGAAGGGGAAGGGGTCCTATCCCTGTTCAGGAAATGCTAATTATATTATTTCAACCTGCTCCCTTCAAAATGTACTGTTATGGACCAATAAATTCCACACCCAGAGGTGACATTCCCCAAATAAACGATTACTTAAGGATTAGTCACGCAGCTGTACCGAAGGCACATGGCTGGCTTTGCAGGAAGGATTATTGTAGCACAGATGAATACAGATGACTCAAGCAGCTGAGGCAGGGACCTGTCCTTCCACTCCAGCTGGGTGTAAAGCTTCAGGCTTCAGGTCTGTCTACCTGTATTTGGCATCTCTGAGGCACACCTACAACACTGCAGCCAGTAATCATGAAAGAAAGGAAATCCTTTACAAAAAGAAAGAGTGACAAACTGAAAAAATTGTTCGGTTTCCTGAAAAGATCTTGATCAATGCACTTAAAATTCTTCCCCCTCCAACTGGCAGTTTCTGAAGGACAGTGGAAAGACAAGAACTTTCTGAAGCATTTTCAGATGCAGAATTCATAGGGGTACCCAGGGAACTCTTGGAGCAGCTCGAGCACATGGCCCTCAGGCTGCACAGCAAACTCCTCTCCAAAGGGCCATTCTCAGAGTGAGCTGGAGCTGGGGAGTTTGTGTTCTCCTTCAAAACCAGGAGCTGCACTCCCTCTAAGGAAAACTGCTCTCTCCAAGTCCATAATTCATATTTTAGCCTTGATGGGGTGAAAAGAAATGCTACAGCCAACTTCACTGAAGGTTTCAAATCAACCCCATTATCTTTTACATTAATAATTGCAGCTTTTAGCATAGTGAAGCCCAGCAGTTTCTCAGGAAGCAGCAGATGCCCTTTGATTGCTCTGTGTCTTTTCCTATTGCTAATTTAGGATAATGGTTGGACTTGATGATCTTAGAGATCTTTTCCAGCCTTAATGATTCTAAGACTCTATTTATTACTCCCAAGACACTGATGGGACATTTCTTCCCTTTTTTGGAGGGAGAGGATGGAGAAGGGTATGACACCCACTGATGCACCAGCGTAGTAGAGCAATATGTTGTTCTCCAAGCAAAGAGACCTGCACTCTGCATCCACCTAAACCCACACGTAATCACTCCCTATTTGTGTCTTAGGGCTCACAAAATCACGAATAAGACTTACACAACAAGCTTGGCAGCAACAGGCCTTAGTTTTATCAAGACTCCTCTACCTTCATAATTTCAAATACTTTGTCAACAAAAACCAGTGAACAAACAGCAGGTGACTGGGAAAACTGGATTATTCACCGTTTCCTTTCCCCCTCATCTTTTTTTCCTTCGCCCACGGGTCTTTCCCACGCTGGCTCAGTCCTGCAGGGCACGGGTGACATGTCCCCGGCCGGCAGCTCCCGCAGAGCAGCACCGGGGGACCATGGCCGGTCCGAGGGGTCCCTCTGCCGATGGGAAGCGGCGGCGGCTGCCGGAGAGGAGCGGGGGATGCTCCTGCGCTCTCCCTGCCGAGAGCTGCCCGGCCAGCCCGGGATGCGCTGGCTCCCGGACAGCCCTGGGTACCCCGCACCTTGCCCGGGCTGCCCTTGCACCGCTGGCCCAGCGCAGCAACACCGGACTCAGCTTTGTACTTTCTGTTTTGTACTTGTTCTCAGTACTAGAAGAACACTGAGGTGCTGGAGTGTGTCCAGAGGACAGCGAAGCTGGTGAAGGGTCTAGAAAACACATCATATGAGGAGCAGCTGAGGGAGCTGGGGGTGCTTAGCCTGGAGAAAAGGAGGCTCAGAAGAGATCGATCTCTACAAGTCGCTGAAAGGATGGTGTAGATGAAGGTCAGCCTCTTCTCCCAGGTAACAAGACAACAGGACGAGAGGAAACAGCCTCAAGTTGCACCAGGCAAGTTTTAGTTTGGATAGTAGGAAAAATTTCTCCACTGAAAGTGTGGTCAGGCATTGGAATAGGCGCCCAGGGAGGTGGTGGAGTCACCATTCCTGGAGGTATTTAAAAGAAGGGTAGATGTGGTGATTAGAGACATGGTTTAGTGGTGGTCTTGGCAGTGATGGGTTAATGGTTGGACTCAATTTTACAGCTCTTCTCCAACCTAAACAATTTTATGATTCTGTGATTTTAAGATGGGGTTTTTGTCTGTGGCTGCATGGGATCTGATCCCATGGTGGTGCACAGCCCACGGGGGCAGGCAGCAAAGCGCCAGGACAGCACTGATAGCCCCCGTGGCCAGGGCCTTAGGATTGCTCGCTCCTATACTAGTGCAGGTGGCAGTGTGGCCCCACAGCATTCTGTCCTCCACCTCAGAGCAGGGAGGGGATTGGCAGGTCACAACCCAAACACAAAATAAGACACTGCCCGCACTCAGGTTTTCAGGCTGCCAAATAACCTGAACTTTCATGAATGGGAAATACTGTTCCTCCCCAGCCTTAAGGAAATTAATCTCTAAGTCCTCCTCTCAACAGGGACACAGACACAAATCCCAAATTCACACACAGGAAGAAAAGGCATACAGAATGCGGAAGGGATGGGTTATCTTAGTGCAGCGGGCAGAGGATGGACCAACAGCAATTTCCTCGAGTTCAGCAGCTCATACCCAACAAATTGTCTTCAAATACTTTTCTCTCAAATCATCTACAGCACATTCCCACTGATGTAGTCCAAAATAATGAAATCTTATTTAGAACACTATTTACATTCAAAGTGCCCCAAATCGCTGTATTGAAGATATGGATGATTCACCATCTCAAATGACCTGTCAAATCTGGGGGAAGGAGGTCAGAACCAAGGAGGCTTTTCTAAACTCCCCTGGGTTTACCAGAGACCATAGCAGTTTTGCTAAGTGGAAAATAATGTGATGCTGGTCCCAATCCTTCTTTCACACTCGTTTAGCCAGGTGCAAAGCTGTCAATAGCAGTGGCAATGCACTACTTTAACACAGGTATAATTTAGCAGAGGGTCATGTCTGCTTTTTTTCCTGAAGAGCCTTTAGAAAAAGCAATCTGTCAGACCTTCCTATTCAGGTCATTCCCAAGTCGTGTACTGCAATACAGTTCATAGAGAATAATGTAGAGTGTTTTCACTTTAAAGTGTGATGATAAAAGAATACCTGGTAGCCAGCAGGAAATTTCGAGGGGTGAGAGGAGTCCTTCCAACTCCTCTGGGGGTCTGACATTACATACTCCTCAGACAAGTAAGTTATTAAGTTGCTTCATTCACACCCTTTAGTAGGAAGCAGAGCTAAGTGCAAATCCAAGCCCCAAGTATTTCAGATTTCATTCCTGGTTTGGCATATTAGCTTTTTCCAACTCTCATAAATAGATGTTTATCACCTGAGGAGCTCAGCTTTAATGGAAAGATAGAAGTTTTCGTGTTTGCTGAATACAGATGTTTGTAGCTGCACCCTTTCCAGAGGCAGTGTGCCAGCTTTCTGCCAGTGCTGTAAGGCAGCAGCAAGGTGTTCTACAAACCAGGAAGGATGGCAGCTCAGAAAACTCTGAAGCATCTCTTCTACAGACCACGCAAACAGAGCTGCTATATTCCAGCAGTGACACGCTCCACAAAGGTCCCATCTTAATATCCCTGATGGTGGCAATGACGCCCAATTCTCACTGACACCTGGACTATCTAAGAGCTCAGTCTTAGCCCCTTATGTGGGGCTGGATACTTTGCTCCACGAGAACTCTTTTCAGCGTGCTCACAGCTAATGGGCAGAACTGGCCTCATGACCAAGTCTCTTGCAGAAGGCAGACATCTCTGCACACAAGCAGTTTTCTTTGCAAAGGCACTTACACATCCCTAAGCCATTTTTAGCCTAACAGTGAGGAGTTACAGGTGCCATCCTGAGAATGCTTTGCTCTTCTTATTACTTATCAGCAGAAGGTATTACTGCAGTCTTACAGAGCACTCATACTTAGTGCTTCCTCTGCCTGGAAAAAGAGCACTAAGAGGAAACTTTATACTGCAATTTATTCTTATTTTACTTTCTTCTTATCAAAACTGCTCCCAGTCCAGCTTATAATGACAGTGTTATTCCCCAGTAAGGCAATCCTCACACCCTCAGAGATGTGCTTTCCTCCACAATTCTCACAGTTACTAATGAAACTCCACTTTCTTGGCACCCTTAACCACCAAGCACTTTGGAGGAGCGCCTGGGCCCCACTAAAGGGAACTGACAAACACACTGCCTCTGATTCTGATGGGCTCAAATTGGGCTACAGGTTCAGCCCCAAGTAGATCCATCTGCAGTGGACTCAAGCTCTTTGCCTGATTTGCAGAGGGCAAAAGCATTCAACGAGCTCCTTGCAAGATTTGAAGATCTAAAAGTGAAATCAGTATTACAGATTGACACCAGGTTTTACCCAACAATGTTTTAATTGCCTGTTGTCCCTTTTCACAACCCAGGCTGGGACAGAAAAACAGGTTTGTTTCACAAGCAGTACCTCTCCAAAGAAGAAGCAGAGAGGACCTGGAATTTCAGAAGCTGTCTGGCAGCTTTGGTGCTACCAAGAAACTGAGGGATTTCAAGACATTCTGCAAATTCAGCACATTGCAGTGTATTGCACAAAGAATCCATAAGCTCTTTTCTGCATCCAGCCCTGGGACAAGAATCCATTTGATCCATATCCCTTTGAGATCCACCAAAACTTTCCCATTAGCTTGGCTGAGGTTTGAGTTGCACCCAGAGACAATTTCCTAAGGAGTCATCTAGCTTTTGCAAAGATCCAGCATATAAGGACGTGAGGTATTTGTTTCTGCTTTGAGGATTTAAGATGTGTCTGCTGTACAAATAACAGGGACATCCACGCCTGTAGTTTCTAACTGCCAGGAGTGGGAGGACAGGGCTGGAAGGGAGGAGAGCAGTGGCTGGATGCGTCTCTCCACCCAAATGGCAGACAGAGCTCACCATCCCCTGGCCCTGCCAGCCAGCTAATGAAGCCCCATTTTAGCACCTAAGTAAAGGTCAAACCTTCCAAAATCATGCCCTACTGTGGCTCTTGAGGGATGATTTTCCCACACATGAAGGAAGAGAATATGCTCAAAGCAAAATTAGGATACAGATACGTGAAATGTGAAGCTGAAGGTTTACAGTACCTTTATGATGTCTCAAATTCTATTAACAAGTTGATTTGTTTTCCAGAAGAGTTCAATCCTGTTTCATAGTTAGAGAAAGGGATGGAGGGTAGCAGTTCACAGCACTTAACTTCAGGCCTCCTTGAGAAACCTCTCTCTTTTTCTCCCGACAGGAAGTGAAGGCGGACAAGGACTCCCACTTCTCTAGCACAGGTGGGTAAATTAGTGCCCAGGTGCCTAGAGGTGCAATTATCACAGATTTTGTGAGCTTTGGGACTTAGAAGTGTTAAATATGACCCTGCCTGATTTTGGTAGACTGTGTATATGCAGGGATATACTCATCCTGTCCTGAAAAAACAAACAAAGCCAAGAGCACAACAGGACAACCCAGACTAAGCACAGCCATGGCAGGCAAAATTAGTGGGTGGCGCACAATATTAATTCAGTTCCTTATCCGTGTGCACCCGGATGCTGCCTTTAATTAAATTAGCATAAGCTATCTCTTTGACATTCTGATTTAATATTATAGACTCAAGGTTTTATCCCAGCAAATGCATAAAAGGTGAATGCATCCCAGGGTCATTTTTTCGTGTTTGTCTATACCTTCGCTGTTTTTATTTTCCTAATGATCCAGTTTGTCTTTGCCAGCTGGAACGTGTGTGTTACAGACCAAGCCAAGGTTTGGTCCTCAGAAGCGGAGGGCAAATCACTACGGTGGTTTCTTTATTGCAGCCGGGGTCGGGGGGCTCTCCAGTGGGATGGAGGAGACTTATGGCTGTCATCTTCCCAAAAGTCATCCTGAGCCTGAGGAACAAGCCATAACTGAGAGCAATTAGTGCTGGGCTTGAATCTGCTGCTGCCCCATTCACCGGGGCAGAGCTCACGTAGGTCCGTGGACCATTCTCCAGCAAATTATGAAGGCTATGGAAAGGCTCCTCTCCTTGTGCTGTTTCCTCTCCTTTAAGAGCACTTTGGCACTGTCAAGCCCTGTGAAAATGTCACAGATAGCTGAGAGTCGTGCTCAATATGCAATACACACAGCAGGGCTAGGTCACACTGCCTTCCTCCTGCGAGGAGATCCCCCACACTCTCTTTGGGTAGGATTCGTTTCAAGCCTCCTGTGCGTGAACTCTCTGGACCACAGTGTCCCGCCTGGCCAGGCTTATGTCCAACTCACTGCCCAGCACCCTCCTTGATGGGTTTCTGCCACCTGGGTAGCTGAGTGCCAACTCAAACCCCATCCTGGATCCCCCCTTGGTATCAGCACTTTTCCTTCAGACTGCGTTCTCTCTCCCTGCGTGCAGGAGGTTTGCTCTGGGGTGGTGACCCCAGGGGAACCAAGGAACCGAACTCTGGTTCTGCAATTCGTGATTTGTTGTTCCACACAGCCTTCACATTTGCATGTTACTGAATTAATCGCTTTAAATTAATGCTTGCTGGTTTTCTCATCTCAATAAACGCGCTGAATGCAAAACAGTGTCATCCTTACAGGGACTATTTCTAGCTCTACAGCAGATTAAAACTAAATTAGCTGATGTTTCAAAACTGGCAAAACCATGTATCTGCCATGCAATTTGTGATGCTGGCAGACTGTTATTAATGGTGGGATGGCTCGTATTAAAAATTCTATGTTTATGAAATGCACTTTTAAGTGCTTGGCTGTAGCAGGAGAATGCTCCCTTGCTTTGTTCTTTAAAGGTGATGGGAACCTACTCTACTCAGGGTCTTTATCAGGTAGGTTGTGACTCTGCTGCTTATCTGGTGCCACTGCATGTCTCCTCTTGATTCAGCAGCTGGAACTTTTCTGGATTATTAGAGTTTTTCCACCCCATGTTGGGAACTCTCTTCTCCTGCTGCAAGTCTGTGTCCCTGATACTTCACCCTACAAAGACTGTCTGAGCTGTGATCGAGTGATGTCCCTCTACACACAGAGAACTGGATAAATGGAGCTGGAACACCTTCAGCCTGCTCTGTCCTAGTATCTGTACTTTTCTCTCGTAGAAAAGCCTCCTACTTTTCCAGGAGCTTTCCCATTTATCCAGATCTTGCACAACAGCCTGTGATCACACACGTTGCAAGATAAATTCGTATCTTCAGGCTCAAGGAAAAGATGGGTATCCCAACTGTTCTTAAGACGGCTTGCACAGCTCAGGAGGAAGAACTCAGGCAGAGGAGGATGGGTGAGCCCTGCCCTGGAGCTCGTCTTCCATCCCAGAACAGGAGAGGCAGGACATAGCAGGCCACGTTCTCAACTGGGAATGCTCCTGGACAAGGCTGTTCCCTGGGGACAGCCCACATTTGGACAGTGCTAACATCCCTTCCTAGAGTGCTGAATTCACATTATCTCCACTTTTTGTTAAACGAGACAGATGGGCACTGTGCCATCCTCCCTGAGACAGCAGCAGAGAGCACAGGGTGCTCAGCTGGTGATTAAAGCAAGATCCCTGCAATTTTACAGCTATGCCTGGTAGGATTCAAGGTTTATTTTTACTGAGAGCTGATACTTAACAGCAACGTTAATTTATGGTTGTCAGCTTTTACTGCCAGTTACCATTCCTGCTCTCCATCCCGGTGTCGGAGCCCACACTGCTCCCTGTTTAATGCTGGCACCTCCCTGGTGCTCAGCTGGGGCTGCTTGCAGAATCCAGAGCTGATAAGAAATTATAGCCATTGCTGCAGGAGCAAGAGAGAGCATGCAAAAAACCTGTCCCTACTGATATTTCACAAAGAAAAATTGAGTCCCGCTGAGCCTCCTTGTAGCTATGGAGAACCTTTAATATAAAATGGGTTTGCAGCTTTTGGTGGAAAGACCCTGTGAGGAAAGGCGAGGGAGCTGGGTATCTCTCCATCAGGCTGCTCACGTTATCACAATGCTTTCAGAGGAGCTTTATGCAGGAGATGTTATGTCTCAGCCCAGCTATATAAGGGGCTGGTTGCCCCAAAATAGCCACAGTCTTACTTGTTGCTTCCTGCCCAGGAAGAGGCTTGCATTGCTGACTTGCTGCTCACTGTGGGGCAAAAACAAGTTCACCCCTCATGGTGTTATGGAAACACACAACTTTGGTCCTGCGGTAATAATAAAACCAGTGCACTTTTCTTTAAACAGTGCACTTGTGAAGAGGGGATATTTTGTAAGCAATGGCTCAGACACCTGCCTCCTGTCACCTCCACGCTGCAGCAGAAGCAAGGCAAACTGCACGAGACATCTCCATCCCACTCCCTGCACCACGAGGGGTGCAGGTACCCACAGCCTTCAGCAAGGGAAATGCAGAAGCATCGATGCCCAGGGTTATTTGCATCGCCAAGCGGAAACATTTGGCCTTATTCCCCTGTGAGAAACCCAAAGACAGTAACAGCACCTGCTGCCTCTGCCCCAGGTGGGGAGCCCTTTTAAACTGCCTTGCCATAATCTAGGCAAGAGGTTAGACAAAACACGTGCTGCCATAGCTCAGCTGTGGGCAGTGCAGGTGGGATGCAGTTTGCTCACGGGTCTGTGCTGGCACGTGGTGCTGGCTGCCCACAGATTCCACAGCAGGTCTCAGCACCAGCAGGGATGCCCAAGCAGCTGCTGGCCACAAGCATGGTGCAGCCAGCTGCTCACCTGGTAAGCTGTACCTCGTGCAAACACAAGGTCTGAGCCCCGTTTGATAGGATGAACCCACATTTGGATGTCTCTCAGCTCATACTCCTCTTTCTCAGCAGTAGTGCGATCACTGCAGCAGTTTTTCAGCAAAATGTTTTAGGTCAGGGGATTTTTTTTGTGCTTTTGTGTTTCTTACCTGAAAAGTTCAAGTTCTTCAAAATTCAGCCCGCACAGGAGTTTAAGGCCAGGTTTCATCAGGTTTACGTCAAAAAATATTTTAACACCATTTCAAAAAATGTCAGAGTACCTTGTTCCAACAAGTTCTAAATGGAAAATCTCTAGCTAATATTTTTTCTTTTGCTTTAAAAACTAATCCAATCTTTTCAGTTTAGTTAGAACAGCCAATATTTACAAAACTTCTTTACAATAATAAAAATTAAAATGTTTGATGGATGTGACTCTTTCAGCTCAGCAATTTTTCCATATTTTTTGTAAGCAAAATTTTCATTATCTTATCATCTCATCCCAGAACAGAACAACCCTACAAAATGTTTTCAAAAGGCAGAAAAAAAGCAAGATTTTCTGTTTGTCCCTTGTTTTGATCAGCTCTGAAATCGCTGCAGTGTTGAGTTCCCATAGGCACTCAGCCTCCTGAAGGGAGAAAGGGAATGCTAATTTCATGGTTGGCTTTACTTAATGAAATAAAACTATTCTTGCCCAAAGATCGCACAAATAAGGCAGAATTCTTCCCAGGCCCTGCTCTGATCAAGCTGCACTCAGAAACATGTTATCTGATTATCCTCATTTGAGCAAACTGACTGTCAGGTCTTTGTGCCCCAGCAGGAAGATGGGCTGTTAACAAGTCAGGTATTTACAGCACAGATGTCAACAATTTAGAGTATTTAATCACAGCACACTTCAATTTGTCCTCAGCTCAGACAAACGAGCTGCCTGTGCCAAGGGTCATGGGTGTGTATGGAACTGCTCTGGGTCTATCTAATATCATTACATAAATCCTTGTTCTTGTGTAAAAAAAGAAATAATCTCTAACCAAGAAGTGCTGGATTAGCCCATCCCCAGCCAAGGCCAGCTCCTGTGTATCTACTGAGGCTGAGCTCTGTGTGGGCTTAAAGAAGTGCTGGGTGGGGATGGGGAAGATCTGCTTTTTCTGACTAATGGCATGGCACACATTTTGCTTGCGAAAGGCCTCTCAGATATGAAATTTCACAAATGTTATGAAAGGGTCTTTTCTGAGTGCCCAGAGACAGTGCACAAGCTAATTCTGTAGCACTGAGATGATAAAAGCACACCCTGAAGGAATGAATAATTGAAGCCCAGCCCTAAATATTAATAGAATACAAGGAGAAGAGGACACATTCCTCAACTTTGCACTTACTGAGCTGCCTGTTTGGATTTGAAGCAGAGATATTCTCACAACCGCTCTAAGCTCCTTAAATCCCCTCCTGGAAGACCATGGTGCTCCAAACTAATGCTACCTTCATCTGAAATTCCCCAGCTCATTTTGTATTCAGACCTCAAGAGGAATCTGGTAGTGTTTATTTGGAAGATGCATTCCAAAAGCAGATGGAAGCAAAGGACACTGTCTGTTCCCACAGAGGGGAGAGCAGCACATGTGCAGGAGAGAGGATGCACGGAGGGACGGACTGCGGCGAGTGGGGACCTCCTCCAGCTACAGAGATGCCCAGCCAGGGGAGCCTGACACGATGCTGGGGTGACAGGGGCATACCAAAGGCACACGGTAGACACCCTTCAGCTGGGTAAAGCTCTGCTTTGGGAGATGTTTACAATGTGCTGGCCCCAGCCTGGTTTCTAAACAGGATCAGCCCAATGCAGCTTTATGCATGGCAGTCACAGGCTCTGAGTGCTGCAAGAAAGGGCTCACAGCCAAGCACGCACATGGGAGGCCACCCACCTTCAGGCTCTGTGGGCAAACCCTGCCCTGACACCAGGCACCAGAGTGAGCCATCCATCAGCAGGGACATGAAAAACTGATGGAAATGGATTTTTTTTAATTCGAATGCCATCTGAGCATGGAGGTTACTGTGCACATGGTGTCTCGTGGGAGCAGGGCAACACTGTTCTCCAGCAGCCCGTGGCAGCTGGCAGCCCTGATGAATCAATTCACCTGCAACCTTCATAAGCCCTCAGGCCAGTAAAATACAAGCAATTTAAATTAAATTTAAAAAAAAAAAAAGCATTTCTCTCTGTCTGTTGATATGTCTTAGGCTGATGTCTGCTGGCACTAAAATAGCCTTAAATACCTTCTGGCTGTAAGTCAGAGGGATCTTAGGCATCTGAGCAGCCACACTCTCTGACCTACTCACACAAGGTGCGTCTGGAAGGAGGAGCTGCCATGTTTGTGCCTTAAATCAGGGGGAAACTCCTGAAAGGCGGTGTGACACGATGGTGGGACAGCCAGAGAACTGGCAGGATAACCTGGCACACCCAGATGTCCAGGTTGGATGTGCCAAACCAGCACACTACACTCTCAGCATAGAACTGCCCCAAGGCTGCCAGCCCCTTCCTCCTCCTATAGCAACACAAAGGAACCCCAAGAAACAGGAGAGGGTTTATGGGGTCAGGCAGCATTACAGCCCTGCTACTTTACCATGTGAATCCCCATCAGACAGACATCGCTCCACTGCCTCGCAGAATCCGCACTTCCCAAATTTAGAATGATTTTTAACGAGCTGGAAGCAACAAAATAAACAACACTTGATCTGCGAGCTCCTCGCTCTTGACAGTGTCCCCAGAGGTGGTGGAAAGCCGAGGAGATAGCTCCTTGCTTTAATTGGTACATTAAAATTCTTCCAGGCCACTACACAACTGTTAATAGGCAACTTAATTAAGCACTAACACAGTTCATATTTCTACCCTCCAGAGGCTCTTGTTTCATTTTTTTTCTTATTACATCCAAAGCCATGGGGAGTTTTGTCCTAATCATGTAAAACAAGCTGAGGGCAGTGACACCATGCAAGTTATTTAACTCCTGATCTCCAGACACCGTTGCCAGATGTCCAGGCCCGAAGTTTCTTCTCCAGAAACACGCCCGCCAGAGGACTTCAGGAACAAGGTGTGAATTGCTCCAAGTCAACAAAAATAAATGTCAACAATCCTTAGCAGCAGCAGCCAACTCGCCCCACTGAGTGCCAAAAGGAGATGGTGTTGGGCAAAGACAGGTCCTCTGCAGCCATCAGGTGACAATGAGCACGTGGGGGTTTTAGCTATTGCCTGAATGACCAAGGAGCCTTGTTCAGCACACCATGAGGATCTTCCAAAATGCTCCATGCTGTCCTCTGCCTCACCCCACCCCAAGGAGACCCCTGGGGAAGAGACGTGGCAAAGGAAAGAAGATGGCATCGGACCCCCGGGAGAGCTTTGATATTTGGCTGTTTCTACCACCTGGCTCTCACTGTCACCTTCTGCTGAAGGAAACGCAGGAACAAGCACCAACGCCTCACAACACACCCCAGCCCTTCAGTGTTTCTGGGCAACTATTTCCCTGTGTGCTGCCTGAACACCAGTCTGGTTTGATGGGTTTGCTGAGGAGGCCCTCAGCGACCATGTTCTCAGAAGTTTTCTTCTTTTTAATGCAGGGGTAGGGTAAATCAAAACTTGTTCCAACAGCTGTTGCGGGAAGTGACCAGTTTAATAGTCATGCAAACAACAGTGGAGTTTCCATTATAGGTGAGTTATGAGCCATTTAAGTTAAAAAACAACTGAACTTTATTGCTACCAGGCACACTTAAGGTAATACACACAGATTGAGGAAGGAGGGGGGACTGGAAAAGCCAAGTAGTCACCTGGCTTATGGAAGGAAGGAAGGAGCACGTGTTGCTGATGAATGAATATGAATCCCTCTGCTCAAGGAGAAATTATTTGCCTCAAAAGCCTTGTACACCAACAGGCACATTGCCAATGCATGCATCATGATTCGTGATGGAACCATGAAGCTAAGGTGGCTTTTCCTTCACTGGCAAATAAGGTCTGTCTCCTGCTGTAACATTTTTAGTCCAAGGGAACAAAGAATTCCGGAGCCCCTAAACACAGCAATAGTGTAGTTGGAGATTTCTAGCACAAACATTAACAAACAGCTGGGAAGGGGACAGAGAAGGAAGTGTTCTGGTGGCATAAAGCAGGGTGGCCACATGGGCCTAGAGTATGGTTTGCATTCGCTGGAGTCCTGTTCCATGGGTAGAAACAGGAGCAGGTGGTGGTGGTGAGGTACAGCCACCAAGCTCCTGGGTTGGTGCAGTAATAGGACTGGATAGGCTTGACCCACAAGCACCCCTATAAGAGATGTTGTCTCACAGCACAGAAATGTGCCCACTAGGTTAAAAGTGCTGGAAAACAAAATGTTTTGAAAACAGATCATTAAGTAGGTTGTTATTGAAAATGCCCCTTCCTTCCTTCCTTCCTGCTTTCCCACAATAACAATAAAAGCCTCTATGGAACTTTTTTTTTTTCAAAATCAAATAAAATACATTTTTCACTCGAAGAGTATCATTTTGTGGCTATTTCTGTGGATGTAAATCCACAAAAATAAAACCTAAACCTGGCAGGAATTTGGTTTCCATTCAATTTTTATCTTGCTCCACTCTTCCTTAACTTTTTCCTTCCACCAGGAGAGGGGAAGGGAGAGACCACTAAGGGAAAGCAGGCACTAATGGAATAAATCGAAACCTGAAAAAAGAGAAAAAGAATTCAAGTTTAATTTCCATTGGAAACCTAAAGCTCAGACAGGACAGGATACAAAACATAGTTGTGTTTTCAAGGAGTAAAGAAGGAGAGAGCCAAACGCCTTAGTTTGGAATGTATGTCAGCAGCCGTGCCCTGCGAAACACCATATCCCTCTGCTGAGGTGCCAAATCTGAGAAAGGAGCAAAGATCTCCCAGCTGTGACCAAGTGCTGGTGTCAGATTCCCTGCAACAAAAGCCCACAGGGTTGTGCAGCATAGGGAGATGAGCTGGGAGTGAATGGTAGGAGGGAGCTGCTGAGACTCCCAGGGCTGGTGCCTAGAGGAGAAGACATGTATGGATTGCCCCACCTCTGTCCGTGTGCAGTGGAGGAGACTTTGGGACCGGAATGGGCCATGAATTTCTGTGATTGGTGTGAGACTGGTCCCAGGGTGGCATCTGGCTGTAAAGAGGGAACTGAGGTGGGGAAAAAGTCTAATAAGGCTATTCAAACTTGGAAAATTGCTTTTGGTGTTGTGCTCCCCCTTCACACTACAGTGTCCAAGTCAGCCACACCGGCCTTAGGCCACAGGGACAAAAGCTTCCCTGGCTTCTCTGTGTCTCTGATCAGTAGAAATCCTCCTCTTCCGCCTTTCTGTGGCAAACACCTGCCCTTACGTTTGAAGAGACCTATCCAGGCTGGTCTTTGCCAGGAAATTCGGGATGTCGTTCTTCGGAACACCTGTGCGAGCAGCGCCATCCCCCCCCAGGCCTGCAGCAAGCAGCGGAGTCTGCTGGAGCTCCCAGCACGTCCCTGCAGAGCAGCTGCCTTCCTTCAGCTCCGCAGGGCCGGGGGAGGCTGCGGCACTGGGCTGCCAACCCCCGAGTTCAGCCTCACTGAACACACATGGATCTTCCTGGGAAAGACCCGCCTTGTCACAGCCTGTGTAGAGATCCCTCACTTGTCCTTTGATCCTCTACCCACAGAGGCAACAGGCTCCTTCGGCAGAAAGCTTTTGCCCGACCTGCTTTAAGTGACAGCGCATACTCATGAGGCACTTTGGAGGGGTTAAGGTGTAAGCTGGGTTTCCACAGACACAGCTGAGCTGAAAGCTGGTGCTTCCAGCAGGTGGTGGGAAACCACTTGGATATTTAATACATGTACCTGTCTGCAGATGCTGGGGGATGAAAATTACTTTTTAAGGCACTTAAGGCACTTCTGTTTTATCACCTCCTTGGAAAAAACAGTTAGAAGGCCAGGAACTTTGCTCCTCTTCCCAGTCCTTTTTCATTTGACTACATGATACTGCTTCTGATTTCCAGGACTTGAGGGAAATACTAATTTCATGCCATTTAACAGAGATTAGTTTTTCCCTCAGAAATTCTTGTGGGGGGAGGGAAAGAAAACTACGTACACAAACATTTCCATTTGCTCTGAAAATTTCTTTGAAATATCAGGAATTTAAGTTGCTGTTACTCGATTGCTCTTTTAATATCTGATATTGAAGCTGAGTTTTGATCCAACACTTGAAGTTAAATCGCCCGTGCCTGAGGAAAGCGCTCAGCCCGCACTACCTGGCTCGGCCACCGCGTGTCCCTGCACCCTGCCCGGCCCGGCCGCGCTGACTGACCCCGCCGCACAGTTCGGCCTTTGTCCATTGTGGGCATATTTATTTATTTTAACTTACTAATTGCTTTGTGTCCAGGAAGAGCTGCAATTCCGTGATACTGCCCACGCATCCTGCACCGCCATGGGCTGAACAAGCACTCGGTAAGACATAACAATAGACAGAAGTACTGGCCCGGGCACTCCGCACACGCAAACCTCTGCCGAGTGTCTCCGTATCCTTCCAGGACCTCTCACAAAGCAGAACTGACTGCTCCTGCCAGCCCTCTCCATAACCTCTGCCCAGTGCCTGGCACCAGGCAGTCCTGTGCATATTTCTTCCCTGTCTGAGCTGGATGCACACGTAAGGGTGGAAAGATGAGGTTCCTGTCCTCCTTCAAGCTGCCAAACCCAACACATCACTGACTGCAAGAGAAGACGGAGCAAACAGCGGATTGGAATCTTTTATTCAGTAATCAGTCCTGCTGGGTGGGTAACATCTTAGCAACTGGAACCCAAGTATGCAAAAATACTGAGTTTTCACAGTGAAAAACCAGACAGTATAAAATATTCCAGTATTGCCTTTTAGAACCATTATTGAAATAAGACCCCTGTTTCAAAGGCAACGTGCTGATTTGTTTGTTTTCTACGCTCAATCCCTCCCCCCCAAAACACTTGTTCAGACAGTAACCCTCCTCAGGCCCACATTACCCACACGTGTTGTGGGGCAAGAAACGCTACATGAAATCCCTTCCTGATTTCCAAATGATTATTGAAGAACGTCCTCCCAGTGGTGCCAAGGTCCAGGAAGACACAGGTGATCGGAACACGGAGCTGTCCTGATGTTCTGCACACCGCAGACAATGGTGGTGCTACTGAACTCTGGCCAGAGGCTCCGTCTCCCGGAGCAGCCACCGAAGAGCTTCGTGCCGGCCTTGCCTCTCCAGCTCTGCTCCAACTACTTCCCTGCACTTCTGATGGTACTCGTTCACCCAGTTACACTGGAGAAAGGGAGGGGTAGGACAGTCAGCACAAACACAGAAGAGAGTTCATGACCTTACAAGTTATGTACAGCCAAAAACATTTGTAGGCCATTGTCCTCTTTGGGTCTCAACTGTTAGGCTGGGCTGGAATCCTGTCCTGAAGAGACAGATCTCTATTATATGGAAGTGACTTGTAAATTTGATGAGGGTAGGAACTGAAGCAATTTGTCCTGGGTTTTCAGAGAAGCCAAGGGTCAATTCAGCTGACAAGTAAAGTCTCTGCAAATCACTGCCTCCAGCAAGCCTGAATAGCTACCTTGGCACAGTTTAATAAATAGCTTTGCAAAATTGTAACTGGACAATGCACTCCTGAGGCACAAGCTGCCCTATTGATCTGAACTGGCAGCCCTAGGGCAGATCTTGGTAACCTTCACAACCCTATTCAGCAAATGGAAATGCAAAACAGGGTTATCATTCCAAAAAGGATGTGCTGAGGTAAAATAAGGAGTATGGTAGAAAAACAGGATGAAATTCGCCATCGAGAAGGTAGTGCGAGACTTAAAAAGAAAGCTTTGAGTATGAAGTTGTTCAGGAAATAAATACTGCTGAGCAGGTATCAGAGAAGTCTGCCCAGAGTTCCTATGTACTGAACAATACAGGGTGCGCCTGAATGGCACTGGTCACAAGCAGATACAGATAACAAGATGGGACAGTCATCACTGTAGTCCTCGGGGAGACAGCATAAGACAAACATTTGCCAGAAGCAAATTAAGGCAGGAGTAGGAAAAGAGATGATAGCAGCAAGTATCACATTAAGGGAACTACCAAAACAACATAATTGGTGGAATCCTCACTGCCTTCATCATATAACTTAGATAGGAAGGACCTCTGAAAAGCTTGTTTAGTTCATCCCCTCACTTCAAAGTGGATCAAGCTTAAAAACAAGCCAGAGTGCTCAGGATTGCTCTCTGGATCTATGAAATGGAACAAAGGCCAGTGGTTCTTGCAAACAGAAGAGAACAAGTTGGTTCTAGCGCAAAGAAGGCAATGCAAACCTGTTTTACTTACCTCCTTTTCTGTCAGCAAATTAACATCAATCATTTTCGTCTGGATTGGAACCAGGGTTAAGGGTTCAAAAGTCAGGCTCCCTCTGTTTTTGAAATTGTACTGCAGCAGAAAGACAAAGGGATTGTAGGGTTTTAGAACCAGCTCCACCTGGATCACACTTACTCTTTGGTTATGTCATCACTACAGAACAATCCAGGTAACATTCAGATGAGAGGGTAGCAACTTACAGTAACATTTTTCTTACAGCTCAAGCAAAGAATCTCAATATAAACCTTAGTTACTTCTTTCAACGCTCCCTTTCTAAAGGTCAAAATTGTACAGGACTTCAGCTTGATGACTGTATGATCATTTTCAGTCTGGTATTTCTAAAAGCATAACCCAGCCAGACTTGCAACTGTAGTGTCAAGATCTATCTCTAGTTTTGTTTCTACTGCTGCTGAGGACTCTCTATCACAGAGAGGAAAATCCCAACTTGAGATCAACCAGTTCTACAGCAATGACTCCAAGGGGCTGAAAAGATGCTTCAACACACAGACAGAAAACAATTTAAAACAACTCTCACACACACATTTCAACCCATGGAAACTCCACAGAAGCAAAACTGTCTTCTGTGCCCCCATTAGCAAGGAAGACTTAGAACCAGTGTTCACCAATGAGGGGTTTTGGAGACCAGGGATCTTGAGTAGGATTCAACTGTCTGCAGTATGGTCCCACCTCAAGTTCCAGCACTTTAAGTTTTATAACCAGCAAGTCATGGAGAAAGGTGCATCTTGAGCAGGTCATTCACCTTGGTTTCGGCAGGGATCACAAGGACGACGTTTTCTATTCGGATCCCAAAGGACCCATCTTCATAATAGCCAGGCTCTGCAGAAACAGACAGTAATTAACTAAGCCACACTGCTGCACTCTGCAAGTACTTATCCCCTATGGCCAAACTTCCCCTCTATGTCTTTAGTCCACTGAAGTCACTAAGCAATCTTGACATCAGGCAACCACAGAGGCAAACAAATTTCTGACGCTACCAAATCTGCACAGAAGCCCCGAGCAAGGTGACAGCAGAAGTTCTCAAAGAGAGAAGAAATAAGACAGACAGCCCTCAAGCTTCAGAAGCTCCTTGGAGTTCAAGAGAGAGCACAGAATACTTATGTTCAAATACCAGAAACTGAAAATATTAATGTCTTCATGAAAGGCAGGTGGGTAAACCCTTCCTCAAAACACTCTTTTAGAGACTGTTCCCCTGTCTTCCTGAGAGGACTTTGCAGCCCTGAAGGAATCTAAGTCTCTCAGCAAACCCCAGCAGGCTGTTAATTTACTACTGGAAGAATAAGGCATGCAAAGATTTAACAGCTGCCTCAAATAGCCCATAGCAAAGACAAGATTAGCTCCTGAAAGCTTGGTGTCCACCTTGTACTGCAGCCAGTTCTTCCACAGTATGCCAGAGCCAGCTGGTCAGCACAGCTCTTCTGAGGCCTGTGCTGTAGAGAGCAGGAAGCAGTCCTGCAGCACCCCAATGCAAAGGTGCTCTATGGAAGGTGAAAAGCTAAAGTGAGGGTCTTTACCTAGACAGCTTAAATGACAACTAAAACAACAAGCTGAGGAGGCAGGCCCAGAGCTTTTGATCCAACCTTTCCTTTACATCACTGTCACATTTATTCCCTCTGCATCTTAAAGAGCTTGGTCCCTCCCCAGTGATGAGAGAGAATCACCAGTGCTAAATACCATCAGAGACAATCATGCCAGCCTCCAATGGCTCATCTGCAAAGGTTTTGTAGCTAATGCCGCAAGGACCCTCATGTACATTTAGGAAAGAGCCAACTCCGTGTCCTGTCCCGTGCAGGTAATCCAAGCCACAGTCCCACAGGGCAGAGCGGGCAAAGGAGTCTAGAAGGTGACCTGTAGACAGACAAGAAGAGAGAATTCAATCAAGTCAGGCTCCCTCAGAGACTCTGATAATCACACTGAAGGTTCAAACCTGGAAAATATGCAAAAAAAAACCCTAAAAAAAAAAAAAATAAACCTACCATCACCCCCTCAAAAAGCCTCACCACCAACAAAGAAAGCAAGTCATTGGACGGCTAAAAGTTACAGGGTAGATTTGGCAATTCTGACATTCAAGCCCTTTCTCAGCTAAAAAGCCCTTCTCTCTTCCATTACACAGGTCTTCAGAAGATGGTCTGTAACAGAAACATTGTACTGCTGCTTGTTCCACAGGCATTTTCCAAAAATAATCAAGTGGTTAAAGGTCCTACAGACAATTCAGTACCTGTCTTAAAAGGCGCTGCATTAATTGAACTGAATATAGGACACCTGCCAATTGTATTTGGTGGACTAATCAGCCAGGCTTCTTGCCTGGAAGGCCACTCATTTCACACAGTTTCAACCAGAGGGCACAGAATTTCTGTTGCCTGCATGTGAACACCCACGTATCCAAGTTCAGACACCCTTCAGTTTGGGTTTCTCATAGCACCGTGCAGCTGCTTTTAACTTGCCTACCCAAGAATGCAAACTGAAGAAATCTCTAAAAAAAGGTGGTTTTGTATAGTGTGTGACCAGGGAGAAAATAACTCTGTAACAAATTCACCAGAGGTGGATGTCACAGCTTCTCCTGCACAAAATAAAAACAGGTCCTTTATGTGTCATTTTCCCATGTATTTTCCCACTGATACAAGAGATTCCACAGTAACTGGAAGAGAATTAGCCAGTCCTTATGAAGCTGGAAAGTGACCTCTCACTTTGACAGGGCCATTAGTAAAGAATAAAGACAATCTCCAAGCACAGAAAGGTCACAGATGTGTTAGAGTGCCACTGACTGATGAAAGTCACTATCACCCTAGAGCCAGAGCACTGGCAATACCCTTCAGACTCCTCCTCTCAGATTTTTCAGCACTGGTTGATGCTGAGACAAAAGGCATCAGTAATCCAGAATCCAAACCGTTGTGATGCAAACAGACAGTTACATCAGCATCTGCCTAATCTGCCTAGACCTGTCAATCACAACGTTGTTCTCAGACCATTTAATGGTTCTTCAGAGGTCAAAACACTCCAACTCACCAACCCACCTTTGGTTCCATTTGGGAAGATGGCTGCACTCACAGCTATATGTCCCTTCAGGACATACGTGAAGCATTCCTGTCAAAGAAATGTGTGCCGTGAGTAAAGAGGGAAAGAAAAAGCTTTTTATTCCCCAAGAAGGCAAAGAAAGGCTGCATCTTGTAGCAAATTCCAAAGCATACAGAAAAAGTTCCTCGTGGTCTCCTGTGGCTGGTAATGCCAAAGCAAACCATGAGCAGAAGGAGTTTAAATCACTCTGAAGATCCCTCTCCGGTAACTACAGAGAGAGCATCACAAACTCAGACTGCAGGTTTAGCAGCAGCATTCACCTGATCTACATAACTGATTTTCTTTGTGGCTGTACTTTCACTTCCTGGGCATACCCTACAGCATATTTTTGTCACTGAGTGAACTATAATAATGAAATTAGTTTTAGTTAAGACTAATAAAAAGTTAAAGATGCAATTTAAAATAAACAAAATTACATTGCTGAATTTCCAATAAAGACCTTCTCAGGTAAGTCTGAGACTGATTTTTCATATGGTACCCTAGGCACAATCTGACTGGAGCCTTTCATCAAACACTGAGCTTTGCACTAAATTACACCCCCCTGGCTCCCTTATTGGACAAACCAGTAATGTTTATCCTTAGTCTGCTGATTTTCTTATTTCTTAGATGAAACGTCATTTTGCAGATGAGAGCTGTGCATTTTAAGATAGAAAGGTGTCAATTCTCTAAAACAGTTTATATTTTGGAAGTCTGAAGTATGACAGTCTCCTTTTCAGTCCTTACCCAAATGCTGCCATAGTAAATAAATGGTAACTCGATAGAGAACTTTGACTACATAGCAATAGGGCACATTACTAATTTAAGTATCTCTAATAATAAGGGTCAGATCACAAACTACAGCATGATCCCAACTTACCTTTTCATAGGCTGATGGTGTGCCAAAATGCATTGTCCTGGTCACATCTGTTGTACCATCTCTTCAGAGGCAAACAAAGATTCAGGAACCAAAGGGATGGGAGAAAAAGAAAGATCAAAGTGAGAATGCACAGAAAACCCAGTCACACTGCAGCAAACCAACCAAGCTCATAAATGGATAAAGTCATCTGCTCTGTGCTCCACAAGACTGATGATGCAGCCGCTCCTAATATCAAAAATTCCTGAACACAATGCCCCAGATGTAACAATAATGATTTACAATTCAAACTGTTGTCTTTTAACCATAAGCATCCCAAAGCTCTTCACAAATTAGAATCTAAACTTCTCATAAAAACAATGTTAATTTGAGGTTTAGCAACTGGTACCTGTCCATTGAGAACAGGCCAAATTTAGCCTATTTGTATGGAAGGCGATTCATTAACACCTTTACAACATATACTTAGGCACAAATGACAGCTACCAGCTCAGGAAAGGGGGAATAGCATCCCTTTCATCCTCAGGATGTCTTGTGCTAAGATTTCTATAAATCATCCACAATGCATTTGGAAAGGGGTTAATCCAATACGTCAGAAACTGGCTCTAAGTTCCTTCTGCAAATAGCATTTTGAGCCTGCTGTCAAAAACATAATGGCTCTTGAAATAACGAGTTCCCTTTGAAACGCTCACTCCCCTCCCTGCGCTCTTCCCCAGCACACGCAGGCCGTGGTCACAAAGAACTCACGGTTTAACTTCTCAGCAGGGACAAGCAATGTCACAATACTGTTGTAAGTGCCATTGATGTCCAGCTTACATTGTATCCAAAGGGCTGCTTTTCATAGTGGCACTAAGGAAATCGTTAATTAGGCCATCAGAGGGGAGGAAAAAAGATCTCCTTGTAAAAATCTTATCAAAGGATGTCTGTAGGGTTCTTTTTCAAAGCTCTTCCTGACTGACATAACAAAAAGGCATAGCTCTAAAGACAAAGCTCATCTCAAAGGAGCAGCCAGGCTTGCCCTGCGTCTTCCTGAACAAGCCACTTCTCATCTATTTACACTGGTTAAAAACATCACTTCTTTCATTTTCCACGGAGTCAAGAGTTCCACAATAAAGGAACTGAGGCCACTGAATGGCACTGTCAAAACAGCATTGAGTGAGTTTTCAGACATGATGCCTTCCCAAAAACATACCCAAGACCCAAGTGGCCACTGGGATGAGGAACCCTGACTCTGAGTCTCCGAAAAGGCAGAGAGCACCACAGGGCAGTGATGTCCTGCTTCTTCGCCCCACCTTGTTCTTACCTCAGTATCAGTCAAATCTGCCCACAGGGCAGATCCTGGCAGGGTAGGTGCCTCACCCAGTTGTGCAGGCTGCTGAGTAGGCAGCCCACGGCTAAGCCAGGGCAGTCAGGCCTGCTCCCTGTTCCTGCAACTTTATACCAATGTGCCAGGTGTGCAGCGCTGCAACAGACAGAAACATGCACCACCAGCTAAAGCACAGCTCCCATCACACTGGGGATGGATAGGACTCAGATGGGAACTGCACTTTGACATCTCGTCCCCAACGCCAGCAAGGCCTGTCAGCAGCCCTGATCCGCAGTCTACTCAAAACTCCACATTGCCTTGCTTGCCAAGGCAACTGTGAGCTGACACTGCAGGGGTCATGGGGAAAAGAAAACATGGCAGTTCAGCACCATTCATCCACTCACTTGTACTGTGCTCCTGAGTCCAGGAGGTAGATCTCATTCACAGACAGCGTTCTGTTGGTCTCAGGAACTGGCCTGTTCAGTTAAACACAAAGGTTTTTGTTCCACAGTTTTAAGGTCTCCAGCCCACATCCACAGCCCAGAAACCATATTAAGTGCAAGTTTGGATGTGTCGGCTCTGATTTCTTGTGGCAGTGATGGAAATCCCACACATGCTGAGCCAGGGATCACACTGAGGAGAGGATTTGCATACAGCAAATAGCACTACAGTACAGAGCTTTGCTGCTTCCAGCAAAACCCTCAACATCTGTTTCTGGATGTATTTCACAAGAGCTGTGGCACTTCATACTCATCCTTCCCAGACTTCTAGCCCTGAAAAAGCTCTTTTCTACAGCCCTGAGCAGATCAACATCGTAATACATGCATGCTGCCAGTAGGGAAAGATCTTTATTTAGTAAGTGTGGAGTAAAGAAAGATAGCAAGCAACATCTCCCTGGAGTACTCTGTTGTAACTCCACAAAGAAGAGAGACAGCCCATCCCAACTATGTTTGCTGAAGGATGAAAAAAGAAGCTGTGTTTCTCTTACTTGTAGTGAATGATGGCTCCATTTGGACCTGTGCTTGATATGGTAGCAAAACTCAATTCAACAAAGTCTTTCTGCTGACTGAAAGAAAAGACTGTGATCACTACAGCACAAGTGAGAGGAGCACACCAGGCACACAGGGCACCTGGAATGCCCCATCCTCAATTTCACATCACCTCAGCCTTCCCCTTGGTCTTGAAAGCATCTGGGCAAGCAAATTAGGGTAGAAGAAATGTACAATTTGAAACCTTCTTCTCCCAACCATGTGGAAACCTCTTTTCCAGATCTACTCTTTCCTTAGAAGCAGAAAATTCACCACCCAAACCACCCAGGAAAAGATGTGCTGAACAAGTTCTATTTTGTTACTTATTTACTCAAAGGCATTTTAGACGTCCTGCTGATGTACACATGGGAGTAACTCAAAACAAACGGTGTTCCTTCTCTATCAGAAGAGGAGGAAATCTAGCTTTTACATAAATTTCTCTGTGGTAAAGAAGCAACTGTCTTGTATTTAAGTGTCCTAACCTGCAGCACTCCTCATTGCTATCTCAAAAGGCAAGTGGACAGGATCCAGTGGGCCGGGACTTGTATCTCCCAAGAGACCCAATTCTTCCCAACTCTTTAAAGTTTTCAAAGAAATTCATTAGTAAAGGTTTGTCCTCAGGCAAAATACACCTGCAATTGAGATGCATTTCTAAAGAATAAAATAAAAATAACAGATAAAAAATGTCACCCAGAAAACCTCCTCAGAGTAGATTTACTTTTTACCTGCGGAACTCCTCTGCTTTGTCTGCAGCAATTATTTCTGTCACTGTTCCCTTTGGAACCTGATGGACAAGGACATGGGTTGGGTTAGTGCAGCAACAAGCAAAGAAAATGCTGTATGCCTAAGCACTGCGCCTTGTCTGTGCATTATGAAACCCAGTCTGGAAGTGGCTTCTTTCCAGGTTTTCTGTCCTCATTCCTCAGCAATGACAAACACAAACCCAGCAATATTGTGCAAGGCATCTGAGAAGGAAGTGGAGATTATCACAGAAGGCTTGCTGAACCCTGACTAGGGAGCAGTTAGTGCAGTACTAACTTCACTGGGATGTGCAGAGGTAACATCTCACAAGGCAACTTCTCTTCACAGTCAGGTTACACTAAGCTTAAATAGTTCTCTTCAACAGCCCATGCTATTAGAAACTCTATGCTTTTAAATCAGGAATGGAAGCAGTTGCGGAAAAAAACAAAGTGTGTTAAACTTTACTTTAGGCATTTGATAAATTCAAACCTGTGACACAACTTCCCCTGGACTGGAAAACAGACAAAGCAGGGCAAAAGCTAGGTTTCATAATCCCTGAGGCTGACTTCTTGAGGTACTCAGACATGTAAAAAGGCACTTTCTGGAAGTCATCAAGCCTTCTCCATAAATAAAGTCTCAGACATGCAGTAGCACAGCTTAGTAAGGTGCTGTGTAACACTTGGCACTCTGCACATCCACTGTGTACTTCTAACCCAGTGAATACACAAGTAATTTGTTTTTATCCCATTTTCACTGCACCTCCCACTCATAAATGCCAAATTTGTTCATACTGGCAGACAACGCTGATTATCATGAGAATAATTCCAAATTATTGTATGAAGCTGAATATTACTTCATGATTTACACCACCAAACCAGCACAAGACAGCATTAACACTACTCTTTAAGCCTGCTCAGGTCTTTTCTCACTTGTTCGAGCTTTGGTCTTTGTAAAATGAATGGGAGTATGTTTTCAAAAAGTTATTTCAGCCTTGGATTAAAGCATTATTGAAATCCTCGCAAAAAAACCCAAACCACCAGATAAACCCCCAACTGTTTCCCCACTTTTAGCAATGGCACTATAAAGACCAGCAAAAAGTTTATGCCAATGAAGAATTTTACACAGCAATAGAACCTCCAAGTTAAAAAAAATTATACAATACCTCCTTTTCCAGCCAGTTAAAGAGCTCACACAGGGCAACGGCATCTTTAATCTATGTGAAAATAGGCACATGAAAAGGGAATTGAGAAGAAGAAAGGTTTATCAAGCCTCAGTATAAACAGGTTTTGATGCAAAAGAATTCAACCTGTAAGTTTCAGAAAGACAAACTAAGAGATGATCCAAGAGGTTTTTTTCAGGTTTTGCACCCTGTAATTAACATAAACACTGAAAACGTATCTGGAGAGTTAAATGAATGTTAATAATTACTGCTGGGACATATCTTACTGTGTGAAGTACTGGCTTTACCCCACACATGACCTTCAAGACTATTTTGCTTTAACAGCCAAGATCTTGCATCTCAGATTGCAGAAGGCAACCACACGACACATCTGGTGATGTGACAGGGGAACATGTCCTTTGGGCACACGGCCACCACACAGTCTCTGTCACACAGCTTCTGGCTCTCTTGCCTTATGACCCCCATTTTGTTCCTTTTTTTCCGACATGCTTGCAGCATGCAGGGGCAAGAAGCAGGAGATGTGTACAAGAGCAAAGCACAGTTTTGTCCTCAGGTGGCAGATGACAAAGTGCTTCTTCTCAGTACAACTGTTTTTACTTCCCCCTAACTAATAGGGAGAGAAAAGCATTGAAATAGAAAGTACTGGTTCCCAAGACGCTGCAGAAAATATGGGACAAGCCCAAAACTGCCAGCCCCGCTTCAAATGGCACATTTCTCTTATTGTGAAAAATGCTGCTTGAAAACTAATTGTAAATAAACAAGAGAAAAGTTCAGCCCCACCATGAACCTGTTTCACAGACAGCTTCTTTGCTTGAAAATATGAAGCTTCCTGGGAAACCAGCCTCATTTCCAGTGTCACGATGCTGAGACTAAAAGAGTGCTTTGAGGACACTGGCTGCTTCTGAACATCTTGGCCTGAGTTTTGCACCATGTGTCGAAGAATTTCTCTGAGTTCTTTAGGCTGTGTTTATTCAAGTGATAACAATTTGAAGACTCCACTGACAAAGACAACAGAACTAGCAAAAGTGAAAGAACATCCCTCTAAGGGCCCACACTCCAAACAACACTTCTCAACTCTGCACCGTCTTCCCACAGAGCAAGGCTGTTTCCTCACACTATTGCAAATGTTGTTCTTCAAGGGAATGCAAAACAAGCAAAAAACCTGCTTCAACAGCAGTGGATGTCTGACAGAAAACCTTTTTTATCCTGCCATCCAAATTCTTACTTGCTTTTTATCCAAAACATTAAAACTGAAAGGAAAATGTTATTTCTTTCCCTAAAGGTAAAGCAAACCTGTTGCCAGGTGCAAGGAGACACTCAAGGCTTCACTTACATGTGCTCTTCTCATGCCTTCTGTTTCCGCTGCGTTCTTCACAGCTTTTGCAATGCAGATGGGGGTATATGGGGTGAGGTATCGGTAAGCCTGCAGCAGAAGGACAGGGATTACTTGTGGATTAGTAAAACTACATAATCCTACAGATTTAGTAACTCAGCCTGGCCACAATTTGTACTTTGGCAGCCTCTCTCAACCTTCAGCACTGTGAGATGCTGGTTGCCAGTAGTCAGCTAAGTGCACTGAGGACTAGAGAGGAGAAACAGTCCCTGACTGAAGGAAGAACAGCCACAGGGAAATCCAAAGAACTAAACAACAGCTTGTCATGAAGCAGGGTGAAGAACTGGATATCCTAAATACCACAGATCTCTATCAATGCCTGAGCCATAGGTTTCCTGTTGCTGATGGACACTGAAGGCCCAGAGGCCAATAAGAAACACTAATCCCAGATGCTATGGTGGAATTTAGGCTGTGGAAACAGACCCAAAAGCCACCTTGACTTGCTACCTAACAGTCACCTTCAAGTAGCAGGGAGCAAAGTGTACCCAGCCCAGGTACCAAGCACTGAGCATCACCACTGTTACTGATCAGCAGCTCTGACAAACACATCAGGGCCCCAAGAAACATGAAAGGCCTTTGCAAAGCTCATCTTTACATGCTGCCAGTTCCGAAAGGAGCTTACATCGGTGGTTTGAGACAAAGCTTTCCTGTGCTTGGATGGGGTGACCCCGCATTAAGCACTAGTAACTGATCCCTTACCACTGCACACTTTCTCAAACACCAGCTGTCCTTAGATTAGCAGGAATGCTTGGCTGGTTTCAGCATATCTTCAGAAATTCATCACCTGAGGTAACTTGCCCAAATCTCGTCACACTTGGCATCACAAGAAGGAAGAAGAACCAAGTCCTTTGCCCCACAGTTCTCTGCTCTACCCATTATGTATCAGGAGATGGGATGAGCACCTACAGAAGCACAGCCCAAGCAACATGTTGTTTCCTACTTTAAATGCATCAGCATACAAATAAATATCACTCAGATTCAAGGAAAGGCCCGGTAGACTCTCTGCAAAGACTAATTTCACATAAATCCTACAGGCTTACAATTTCCAAATTCTTAAAAACAGCAAAACAATTACACCACATAATGAAGAAACTAAATTACAGAAGTCACAAGAAAGACAGAAAAGTCCTTTTATCAGTCAGGATAAATAGTCAGATTCTTAGGCTTGCCTTTTATAGATACCGGTAAGTACTATTAATGTTCTGTGAAAAGTATATTTACATGCAGCTGTAAACAAATCTATAAAGGGTTTGCAGATCTGTGTTTGATAATGAAATGGATTTTTGCCAGTGTCAATATTTGGCTCTGATGGAGACAGACAGTACATGGACTTCCAGCACTGGTGTTCTTCACACCAGCTGAGCAACTGGCCTGGAGTGCTTTGAAGTGGTGCAGAGCCAGGGAGGAACTAGGAAAACTCTGGCTCTTTCAGTGACTCTCTAAGTAGCTTTTAATCAAGACATTTCAGTCCTCCTTGCCTGCTTTCTATTGCACAGAGCTCCTCGAGGCAGTGACTCTCCCCACTGCATACAGAGGGCACACAGCACTATAATGACTCAGGATCAGCCAAAACTTTCAGTGCTCACGGGGTAAATAATGTCACTCCAACTCATTTTATTCCTTTATCTAGGTCAGACCTTCTGTACTTCTCCAAATGGATGCTCTACACAAATCAGCTACAGCAACTTAACCAAACTGGGGATAGACCATTGACTACAACTACAGCAACGGGCTTCCTACTCTAAAGTCAAAAGAGCAACAATTTATCCTGAATGCTCCATAGACACTATGCTGTCAGTATTCTGTATTAGGAGGCCTAGAAATGGATTGATGGTGTCTGAAGATTTAACCCTGGACAGGGACAAAAAACTGTATATTTACTCACAGTATCTGTTAGTTACTAGACATCACTGTAAACTGGATGGTATTCCAGAGAATGTGATCTCTAGGAAACAAGAGATGTACCTAAGATGTATGGAAACCAGCTTATTTGTCCACAGTCGCTGTGTCCTTTCCCAAGTACTTTCTTTCATGGCTATTACAATATTAAGTGGACAGTGGGAGTCCCAGACAGCCAAGTTCAAAAGGGTAGCAAGATATAGCACGTATGGCTGTACAGAAATTATTCTGATGCTACAACTGTCCCTCGGCAGATGTACTAAGTGCATGGACAACCAGTGCCTGCAGGTTAGCTGTGTCCTCACAAGGTTCCCTGCTATAAAAACTCTTGTCATCTTGTCCCTCCAGCCTTCAGTAAAAGACATCACATATTGCCTGATATCCTCAAGCCACTGAACTAAATAAGGGCAACCATCTTTGGACACTCAGATCAAGCCAAATGCACTCTCTCAGAAGTCCTGCTCAACTTTCCTGATTCAATTTCTGCAAGTTTCCAGTTCTTGCTGCTTGTCCACATGAAGCTGATGCTCCACCCGCGGGCAGAATGACCTGCGTTCACCCTGCTGCCTCTTCCCTCCCCTCTCTCACTGTACTTGTTTTATCTTAAGCTGACAATTCTTTGGATAAATCGGCTTAGCGAGTTGGAAGGGCAGCTCCAGCAGGAGCAACCCCAGGATTAACAATCCCTCAATACCTCAGCATGGCTGGATCCCCTCTGCACAAGCTCCAGCCTGCATCGGGCTTTGCAGATGGGAAACTGAGGCCAGCTGCCCTCATTACCCCTTTCCTAACCACGATGAGCAGAGAAAAGTATTTTCCCATGCTAGGGCCACTGACCTTGGGAATGGCCTCAGTCAGAGCATAGCTGGCTTTGTCACTGAGCCACACTTTCTCCTTGGGTGAGAGGCCTGCACCAACAGCCTGCAGCTCCGACAGGATAGATCCATAGGGCATCACCTGGATTTTGAATTCAGGCTCCAGGGTGGAGTCAAGCTGTAAGTGTTCCCTCACAGGTGGGTTCATCATCCGGTCACCATCAATGAAGAGCCTGAGAAACAAATTGGAGAGAACAAACAGGTGAGACCCCATCTGAAAGTGGTTGGAGTAAAGGAGGGAAGGAAAAACCATTCTGGCAACATTTCAGGGAGAAAGGAGATCATGAATTACACACTCTACTTTGTCCTATGTCATTTTAACCACCAGCTTTCACACAGCTTAAATGAAATTAAGATGTGCCACCCCACTGAGAGGAAAGAGCTGATAGCATTTCTATTTGTATGATACATTCAAAATGGCTACACCCCATTACTGTGCTTGAAACAGGGAAGTAACAGAGGCAAATAACAGCCACTCTCTAATTTTTAAGGGCAACATCTGGAAATAGAAAAACTACTGTAGTTCCAAGTACCACATTGCTCTCACTTTCACTGAGTTGAAAAGTTCAGCTCAACCTTCACACACAACCTGTACTCACTCACCCAGCCAGGTTTTACCTTAGATGGATCTAGGCAGCAGCTTACAGATGCCTCTAAAAGAACTGTGTGCTTGCTGAGGCTTAATATATGGGGCAGTCGCAGGAAAGAAGCCTTCTGTCATAAGCCAGCCCTGAAACTTTCCTGCATAGTCCCTGCAGTTTTGAAGTGACTCACCAATTAGACTCTTCCCTAAAGTTTGTAATGTCCAGGCCAGCCTTGGCTCTTACCCACATTTCACCCAGAGCTCCATAGGCCCTACACATTATCTCAGGGAGACAGACAGAGGGCTCAGCCATCATGCCCAAGGTCACCCAGCAAGCCAGCCAAGGTGCTGAGGAGCACAGCAGAGCTCTTGGCTGCCTCTCTAGCTCTGATCAGGGGAAGAGAGTAACTAACGTTGAAGACAAAAGTGCTCAGAAAGGACATTAAAGTACCCAAGTGTAGGCGTTTCTGAAAAGACAAATACTTTGCTAGAACAGCTCTCCCTCAGAAAAATGCATCTTGGGGAACAGAAGAAGGGAATACAAGCACCTGATTGTGTTCATTCCTATGACGGCGTATGCAAAAAACACAGGATTGTACTCAACATCAGAGCCTCGAAGGTTGAAAAGCCCTAAAAAATAAGAACACGGAGAATCACAGTCCTGGATCATCTTCTGCAACATTAGAGAAAGCCAAAAATAATCTCACAAAAACACAGGCAAGCAATGAGACGTCACGGGTGCAGACCGTGGGTCCAGCTCCCAGCCAGCTGTCCCACAGCCTGCCGCATTCCCGGCAATCCTAAGTTTTTGCCAGGAGATGGCACCAGAACCACAGTACGAACACTCCCCGGTGTTTAACTTCTAAAGGAGGGCTGGCTTGGAAAAAAAGCAGGTATAGGCAAGGAAAGACAAGGACACGTGTACAAAAAGCAGTGTCTGCCCTTTCTGGTCTGCGCAATGCAATAAAAGCTCACTTCTTAACAGCCAGAAACCTTCAAAGTTACAAACTATCATTTCATTTCAACCCTTTTGATATTCGAGGTAAGAGGAAGACACAATAGGCAAGACTAAAATATCCCAAAAAGGCCTCTCATTTGGGCCCCTCCAGTATCTCAGATTCAAACTGTACAATCTTAGCTATTTTTCACAAAGATTTTATCCCACACAACTCCAGACAAAGTCAAGAGGGGAAGTAGATGTTGAGCATCTCTAAAATCATGATTTTAGGGTCAAAAAAAAAAACCTCCAGGGTATCCAATTAGCTGAAATGAGTTACTCAAGCCAATAAGGCCAGCCAGCAGGACAGCTGGGAAAAGAACCAACATGTCCTGAATTACAACCCAGCACTGTATTCATCGAACTGTGCAAATTCTGCCATGAAAGTAAAAATAGAGCTTAATTCTCCCCAGGGAATGAGTAGGTCACTTGAATGCAGGAAAGAGCCACAAAGAACTTTTTACTGCATGGGTACAAACTTCCTCGCTCAGCCAACTCCCAATGCAGTAAGAAGGCAACAATCTCCTTTGTGGCTCTTTTTCTGTCCCCAGAAACTTGTCCGGAGTTTAATACAGTGAACTGAATTAGATAAAACTAAAACACAACTTCTCCCCTTCCCCCTTTAGGATAAGAAATCAACCAGGTACCCGAAAATGAGCTTCTCTCATGACCTTCTCTGGTTCATCTTAACACTCTTGATTCATAACCAAGCTTCACTTTGCTGGAGACATTTAATCTGAAACCACCTCAGGGCACCAATTTATCATTAATTTAATTGGAGATGCGCCTGAAAAGGTGAGACATACAATCTCTGCTCATGCAGGCCTCCCCAGGGAGGAGTCATATTCACCACTCTCAGAAGTACTTCTTTCACAAAACAAGCTCTTTGCTCAGTGTCCCAGATCCAGGAGAGCCCACAGACCTCATCAAGCTGGCTTCACCCAGTGCCAGGGACACTGTGCTGGCAGTGCTGGAGTGAGGAAAACACCACCTCCATTTCTACCTTTCCAGATCAGACACGGGGCACAGGCATGAGCAGCACTCAGACCCTGCCAGTGTTCCACTCCCCCTACACCAGTCTGTGCACTGGTGATTTCTGCAAAAAGGACACACAGTACTAGGAACAGCAGTCCTGGGGAAACCACTGCTGTTTCTGGCCATTCTCCCTTCCTACACACTGGGCTGGGAGCCAGGGTGTGGAGACCCAGTCATACTGGGGCCCCAAACACAGAGGTGACTCTAGTGAGACCCTGGGTTGAAACGATCTGGAAAAACAAGTTGAGCCCTGACATACTTGTTTTAATCAAAGCATTGGCTGAGCACTGGAGAGGTAGAGACTGACTTAAGAAGTTGTGACAATTAGGAAGATTACTGTGAATGCGGTGTACCCCACCCTTGCCTTATGTATACAAAGCCACATGTTGCACTGCTTTGTTTATAGGCCAGACTCCACAGCAGAAAACAGTCTCCATCCTTCCAATGGGTGAGGCATCATCAGGATATTTTACAGCCAGAAAATCTCACAGGTCCTTTTTTTTCCATCACGCTGCCTCAGGCTTTAGATGTGACCTTCCTCTCCCTTTGCCTGGGCTGTTTTTCAAAGGTGGTGATTTGCTGCATTTCATGGGCCAAAAATGTACTCAGGAGCTGCACTGGTGTAATGAGGCACTGTGCAGAAATACAGGCTTGCTGTTTGCGATCTGTTAGCACCACTGCACTTGGTAAGAAGTTAACTGATGTCTAACGAACATGCTGTCGTAAGTGCCTCTCATCCTGGCATGGTTCTTCCTTTCCAAGGCAGGAAGAACATTTATTTTGCAGAAAAAACTGAGAAAGGAGATGCGAAGACTCACATGCTACTTCATCCAAGGCCGTCACCACAAACCACATGACTTTCCTCTCAGCCATTTTTGAACGGAGGGCTACAATTTTGTCTCTCCAGCTGACCCCTGCAAAACACAATAGGAAAAGCTACAGTCCCTAACTTTGCTGGGGATGATGAAGTAAATACAGACCAACATACTGTGCTTGTGCTCCTCATTCCTTTCTAATAACTGATACGAACTATCTCAAAGGAGCTGCCCCCTCTAGATGCCCATGGATTCGTTTTGAAGTTACCTAACTTCTAGCAAATGCTTATTTGAAGTTTTGAGGACAGACGGGTTATTAGCTAAGGTTTGATCACCTTCTTGACCTATCCACAGTGACCACATTGTGCTGCAGTACTGTTTTTCTCTCTCCTTTGTAAGAGAAAAGCAAAAGAGGGATAGGGCAATAGGAACAACCCATGTCTATTGGGGGTTAAGCTTCTCACCTGTGTAACTCAGGTCAAGCGTGATGAGAGGCTTGCAGGGGCGTTGAGGACAATCTGTCCAGATTGTATCAATCAGGTTTTCTTTGACAGGCACAAGGTCATGGCCAGCACTTCTCAAGGCTTTGGACATTCTCTTCCACTGGTCTGCCAAAGGGAAGAAAGTCAAGAGTGGTGGCTTTAAGGAACACACACATGTTCAACAACAGCCCCGTTCACAAAGGTCAAACTCAAGAATCGGAGTCTTCTCCTTTCTTTCCAGCCTCCCCTTCTTCCCATTCCCTTAAAAAAGACAGCAAAACTACTGCAGTTACAGTTCCACAAACACGCCACGAGAGCCAGTGGCAGGTACAGAACCTCATAGTTCTGGAGCCTCGTGCTTGAGCTGAAGAAGAACTGCTCCAGCTGGGAGACAGAAGTCTCTGGAAGAAGCCATGGCAGAAGCTGCCCTAAGGGTGTCCTCTCCCCCAGTGCAGAACCATGCTAGATCTAGGCTAGACAAGATGAGAGTTATTCCACACAGCCACAAGACAGGTCCTTAGTCCATCTGAACAAGCAAATATCTCCCTTTGCCTCCAGTGACCTTTGCATTGGGCCTGTTTTGAACCGTGAATAGATGGATACTCTAATATAAATGACACCTTTCCCTGCGCTTCCTGCAGGGAAAGCTGCAGAGATCCACCAAGCAGAAGTAGCAGCATGAATTTTGCTTGGGTGTTCTTGCTCACATGCTGGCCAAGGCATTCAGCACCTTCGAACTGAAGTGCCCATGACAAGGCAAAGCACAGACAAAAACTGGTGATCAGGATTCTGCTTTTCATGTAAAGTCACTGTGAGCCTAGAAAGCAGTTTTCATCCCTTGTGTTCTGGAGTCAACGCACTGCTGTGGAACTCTTGTGATACATTGCTAAACCAAAATCCAACCTGTTTTGCATAACAGTTTAACCACCACTACATCTGAAACATGGTTAGCTGCACACCATCACACAACAGCTCAGCCAGAGAAGCAAGGAAGCAAAATCTAGTTGCCCAACCCAGAGTTATAAACACAAAGTAAAACCAACCTGCTGGAATAATGAAAGGGTCCACTCCCACCTTCGAGCCTTCTGGGAGGACACTCACTAGCCAATCCTCCTGAGTTGGTGTATCTTTCAGACCTTCAAGGATTTAAAAAAAAAAAAAGTTCAAAGAAGCAGCCACATTGAAACATTCCCACACTATACAGAAAGTCCAAGCTAACGCACCAGATACATCTACTAATGAATGTCTAGACCCACAGGCAAGAGTTGTCACAGGACAGTAAAGGAGAAGCAGTGTATCCAAGATGTCCCTAAATCCCTGCAGGATGGGCTATCCCTACAGCTGAAGCTGTACATGTGTGAAGTGACTGTTGATCAGTGGAGCAGTATCCCAGGCTCCTGCATACCCATTTTCATGAGCGTCCAGTTGTTATCCATTTGATGTGCAGCTTGCAGGAAGTAGCGTCCATCAGTCCACATGGCCGCGTGCTGCTCAGTGACTATGGCGGTACCTGGGCACGGAGGCAGAAAGGAGGGGTGATTCAGGACGGGCTGCCACCATGCAGAGACAGACAGCACGGACAGTGTTTGAAAATCACCCTAATTCCCTAAAAGGCACCTCTGGCCACTGTTCAAAAATTATTCCTGTTGCCCCTGCACTGTGACCTTCCAAATCCTGTTCGAGACAGTATACACAAAGATGCACCTTAATGAATTGTGTCAGATGAACTCAACTTAAGCAAATCTCAGCCAGCCAGTGGAACTGGGTAAATGGGGCTTTCTAAACCTTCTGTAACAGCGACTGTGGTCTCCACTTGCCTCTTGTCACAGTAACACATACTGTACATCCCTGAACTCCATCCCATCCTCTTTTGGGGAGGAAGCCTGGGCTCTGGCCACCCACAAGAAACAGTTGATACCAGGCCTGCAGATAGGGCTATCACTCCCAACTGTCAGCTGCACCCCTTTCCCAAATGTTACAGCTCTAGCAGAGATGGCTGAACAGGAAACATGAACATAAACTTCTGTTGGTTTCATTGTCTGTCCCATTCCACTGACTCCAGATGGAGGGATGCAAGCAGACTGAGGGGCAGTGACAACCCAGCAAGGCACTCGAGCTGCCGTGCCCTTGACAATATAAAACAAAACAAACCATGGCACAAACTGAAACTAAATCCAAGTCTTTGGAGTCTGCATCTTGACCATACTGTCACCAAAAACTGATGCCCAGATCAGCAGAGCAGAGTTTCCAATTATTAACTCATTGTCTTCTGCCAAATTCCCCCAACACAAACCCCATTTTAAGTTGCTTCAGCCTGAAAAGATGAAGCAAGAAACACAAGGTGAGCCCCTGTGTGAAACCTCACTGATTTGCTGAGCATTAGGCTGGGAACAGACCTTCCAAGTACATAACAAGGGCACAAATTAGAGAGGAAGGTTATGAAGAGGTCATGCAGAAGGGGCAAAATTAATACAGAATTCATGTGAGCCATTAAGAGCAGCCCACAGCCCTGGATTTATCACCTTCCAAACGAGGTCCCAGAGCTCACAGGAACTGATGAATAGACCCTCCAAACATAGGTACCAGTATTTATTAAACTGACGTACAATTAGAGGGGAAAAAAGCTTCAGTAGACTAAAGTGACTTTCCAACAACCACAGAGCAGAGTAATCTGCACAGCTTAGGGTACAGCTAGGGTAAAAACTAGGTCTCTTGAAACACAGACCTATCCTACAGCCAAGAAAACATCCTGTCTCGGCAAGATAAGCAAACTTTTCCACAGTGCTCAGTTTCCAAATGCAGAGTTTCTGGCCCTGGCTCTGTTTAAACAGAAAGGCCAGCTAAAGTCCATCCACTATTCACCCAGCCCGAATGGGCAACGTAAAAATCTATTCATACTGGCTGCACATCAAAAGAAATGACCGCAGGTTACCAGCACCACATTAAAGAGTTAACAGGATTTTACTTTACGAGAGGTTCATTTAGGGGTCAAACATTTTCTGAAAACTTGTTATTCCACTGATATTACATAATTCCAGCGGGTAGCCAAGACATAATTCTGCAGATGCTGAAATGGGAATAAAACAGTCCAAACAAGCTGGATACATTTTCTTTTCCATCCTGCCTCTATGCCATGAATGGAACTATTTCTTTAGAGGAGAATTATGCAAGAACCCAAGTTCTGGAAAGGTACCTGCAGAGCCATCAAATCCAGAGATGAATGCCCTTCTGCAATCACAGGGTGCAATGTACTCGCTCTAGAAAACAAAAGAGGCAGCAATTATTTATAGCAGCAGGGGAAAAAAACAATCAGCTGATGACAAATACTTTGATAAGCTTTTTCTCCTAAAGGACACCACAGAGAGAACAAAATGAGTTAAAAATTCCTGGGCTCTACTCCACTGTGATTATACTGTATTTATGTTCAACTGGTGGGTTTTTTTAAGCTGCAGCACTTTTTCTCCCACAAACATCTGTAAACACTGAAGTGCTTCAGAGTTTGCAGACATTTATTTCACACTCAGCCTCTCCTTTGGGCAACAAACAAATCATGCCTTTGAAGCTGCAACGTGAAGGGAAGGGAAACCAGAAGCATCCCTTGATCTCGGAGACCGGGGTTATCAGCGCGCAAAATCTGTAAAATTCACTATCTTCAGTGAAGACCCCTCACCAGCATTTATAAGAATTCCTTTAAGACTTCTTTTTCTACAATAGTGACATTGAAAGAAAATCATCAAGGTGGTAAGACTGTAAAAAATTTAACCCTTGGGACCTTTCATAAATAGATACTGATCCTCTCACTTCTTTCTTGCCTACTCAGAATCACACTACAGCCAAAACCACCAGACCATGGTTTGATGGATGAGAGGGAATCAAAGGCTATTAGTCCATCTTCATCCCAAACCTGTCACAATCTGTGTTTCTGGACACATATTTTCAGAATGTTGTAGAAGAGCCTGAGAATGCAGACACCTGATATTAACAGGAACTGCCAAAATTAAAAGAACAACTGTACCCTCATATGGCCCACATGCCTTTTTTATGGGATTCCATTCTGGCAAGTTTGTAGGTCAGAATTGCTGAGTAGGCCTGTTAACGAACTAGTGCAAATCAGCAAATCAGCTTAATCCAGGCTGACAGCACTGATGTTTGAGCTGCAAAACCCCTGGATTTGTACCTTACAAATGGTCTGAAATCCAAGTCTGTTTCTCTGCCCATAAAGTTTCTCTGCACCCAGCTGTGCTGGGGCAAAAGAAGCATTTTAGGAACTGAGCTAAGAAATCACAGCCCAGTTCTCAGGTGGTTTTAGTCCCTGCTGTGATAGCATCACCTGATTGTTAAAAAATACTCCCTTCAAATCTGTTACTCTTCGCTGTTCTAAAGAAGACAGAGGGTTCAAAGCACAGGAGTGAGCAAGCGAGCAGCACAAATTACAGCACCTGGGACCAACTCTTTATTTCTGCTCCAAATCACGCCATGATCAAACTCCTCCCACAACAGCCATGTCTCTCCCCCTCCTGGGAGAAGCCAACCAACCATTCACCACTAACATTTTGAAACTGAACCTTGGGACAGCAAATCTCACAGCCCAAAAGAGGATCTCATTGAGTAGCTCTTGCTCCCAATTGCCAGGGAAGATTTCTGGTATATGCTCCAAAGAAATCCTCCATTTTATCCAAACACTAGTGAAAGTTGGCAGAAAGGATGCGGGTATGGAGACGATGCATGCCCTCCACTCTTACTCAGTTAGTTTCCTGTGCCTTTTCCTGTCCAGCCCCACAGGACTGTGACATGCTCAGCAGCTGTGGGGAGGAGGGAGGTCGGGATACCCACTTTGGGAAGGGATGACTGCCCTCAGCACAGCTCTAGCTGATGGGGTGGATCCCTCAGCCTCACACAGCACATTATCACCAGTAACGACAAATGCATCAGCAGACAGAGAGGAAGAAGTTGTTGAGGGAACAGAATCAAGTGTCTGTTTTCCCACTGCCTGTCTCAGAGAAGCAGGAGAGAACATGAAGGCAGAGCGATGCTGGACCTGAGGATTCCTCATTTCAACATTTCCTAGACTGCTATGACTTCCCTCTCCTACACGTCCCAGGTCAAAGGTGGGACACCATCTCCCAGGGTCCAGTGCCTAAAGGAGATACTGGAAATTTCCCTTCATGGATCACATCACTTAAGTGCATCCCAAATCAGACCAGCGATTTCTTTTCCATTTCTCTTGACCAACACATCAGAGACTACAGGCTAGTCTGCTTGTGCAGACAAGCAACCTCACATTCATAGCATGGGTTAACATCAGAGAGCAATGAAATGGATGAAAACAATTTTTTAAAAATACAAAAGGAAAAGAAGTGTATCAGTTTTAGATCTGGTAAAAGCTGACCCAAATTAGCAAAGACCTTGACTGCATGGACATACCTCATGCTGTCCCATTCACAGACAAATCCCAGGGGTGGTTTAAGAGTTTACAATGAGGTAGAAGGGCTTTAAAAGAGATCAGGGATATGGAGGGAAAGACAGTTCATTCATCTGTCAGTCTGAATTCTTACACACCCACCTGTTCTGTTCCATGCAGTAACCCCCACTGTGCAAAGATGACCCCATGTTTTGCACAAGCTAAAATTACATGAGGAACACCTGTGTATGCCACACAAAACACAGACCACAGCACAGTGAGAACAAGGTATTTCCCTGGGGCTTGTCTGGCAGCTCTGACGGCCTTCAACCTGGCCTTCCTCAGTCCTCTCACATATGCTTCTCACCACACCTGTCAGTCACACAGACAACACTGGTGGCTACATCACAAAAACTCCGCAGCTAAGCCAGGAAGAACCCCCAAAAAATCAGTGCTGCATATCTCCAGAGCCTGCATGGTTGTGCTGTAAACATGTTGAAGCTCATTCTAGCCTAACGTCAACCAAGATCAGCAACGCAAAGTGCATCTGGCTACCCTTAGAGGCACAACACTGGTGTCATTAAAGAACAAACACTGCTGTGTACCTGGAGAGAGGGAGGTATTCACTGCCAAAAACCTAACTGCATTGGTAAGATCTGGAACAGGTCAGAGCAACCTGTGCACGAGCCATCTCTTGCTTTATAACTCGGCTGATTCCTCAGCTCAGCACAAGCGTGTGTCAGAGGAGCCAGCCCTGAACAGAAGACAGCACCTCTGCCAACCCAAACACGGGGCTCTGAGCTGGGCAGGTGCTTCCTTCATGTGGACGACCAGCCAAATCTGACCAAATTTGTTTTGAGTCAAGGCCTGGAGGGTGAAGCCAGCCGCAGTTAAGCTGTGACTGGCTCCAAACCCAAGCTCTAATCCAAACATCCTTCCCTCCCATTAAGAAGCAGCTCTTCCAATCTCTGAATAGTCCCATACGGGCAAACTCCAGATTCAATGTAAACACACATTGACTCAACATAAAAATGGATCCTGCTTTTACCACTGCAACATCCCAAAATCTCCAACAGACATTTTTAACCAAACCACAAAGGGCTTAGGTGCCTCATTCCCAAAAACATGGCTTTTCATCCCTTCATGATCCTTGGGCACCTGTAGCCACCCAGCAAGCATGAAAAGAAGTGCGACTCTTTGGGCTTCATTCCACTTTTGGCTGGGACTGTCCTCCTTTCTCATCAGCCCAGGGACCACCCACGTCCCCAAGGGAAGAGTCTGTTTCTCTGACTTCTTATCACCAGCATCAAAATTTTCAAAATTTAAAGTAGCCGGCCAACATCCAGGGCTGAGTGCAAGAGCCTCAGATCCAAGGCAGCCTTGGTTAAGCCTGAGTCAGAGCCAGCTGTGTTTGAGAAGCTCTGCAAGTCTTTCAGTTCCTTACACAACTAAACATGGAAAGCAAAGGATACAACTGGTAGCAAGACTCCTGGCAGTATGATAATCTAAGACTCCTAGCCTTGCAGGAAAACCAATATTAAAAGCATCACAGAACTCAGAGCTCATCAACATTCCCAGTGTTACAAAGAGAAATTAGTCAGCAAGTTGCAGCATCAGGGTGTATCAGCATCAGTCCAATCCAGGGGTTCCTTTGCAACCCAGAAGGGAATAAAGTTTCCCCCAATCTAAACCCTGTGGCAACACCACAGGAGGGAAAGCCCTATTTGTTGACAAGTTCTGTGATATGGATGCCAGGACAGCCTCAGGAATAGCTGGGAGAGGCGAAGACAGCAATACATAGCTTGTTTAGGCTGTGGGGAGGAAATGGCTTAGGCCACCAAACGCTTGGGTATCATTAAACCACAGTATTCTGAGTCATGGAGAGAGCTGCCTAAGAGCAAAATCTGACTGCAGGGCTGTAAAGTTCTTGTTTGCACACAGGAAACAAACTCTTGCTTGGAACATGGAGAAGTTTCAAATCACAGGTCATCACAATTCACAATTTACCTGGAATCAGTAAGGCTGTTCGGGGATCAACAGGTTTCCGTCATTGGCAAAAACTGCACCAATTCCCAGCCCTCACAGAAAAAAATCCTGCACCAGCTATTCAGGAGGCACTAGAATCAGCAGTTTTCAGTAATCGTTTCCATTCAGATAGATTCCCTCTGCAGAGAAACCTGACCAACTCGCCTGGCAGGAAATAGCAACATGGGGTTCTTTGCTTAACTGCACTCTGTCAAGGAAAAGAAAGCAACAGAAAAACCCAGAAGTCCTGAGGGTCACATTCTTCAACTCACATGACAGCATTTAATGTCTAGTGAAATGAAACCAGAGTTATATATGGACAGAGGCAGCTTGAGGCAGGAATGCAGCAGACAATAGCAGCTGCAGAAAACGCCTTCCCCCTACCTGCCCAAGTTTGGACCTCCCTATGAGGAAACACGATGCTGCACATATGGTCCCAGGGCACAAGCAAGTCCGGACCCGGCTCACCCCAGTGCCAAGTCAAGGGCAAAGGTTCTGATTCAGTTGCATTTTGCTCTTGTGCACCCTGGAGTAAAAGGGAGCTTTGGGTGTGACCCAGTAAAGCTTCAGGTCTTTTGTTTCCTGAAAATGGCTGAGGAGGGAAAAACCCTCAGCAGTTCTTAGGTCTCCTAACAGAGGGAATAGAAGAGTGAAAATTGCACATGGGCAAGCAGGGGAGGTAAAGGGCAGTTCAGCAATTTAAAATTTATGTCACGGACTACAGAATTCTTAACAGTGGAAGCAGCACACAATTACTGACATGGGTTACCACCCTGGGCCCAGACTCCCTCCTGTCTTTAGTGCACAGAACATGATGCAGAGCAGCATGGAAAGGGAAGTATCACTGTGGCCTGTTCCTTCCCTGCCTCTCCAAAGGCCCCTTCTTGTGGGATCTGAAGGGCTTTAGCATAAGGCAAAAAATTCCACCAAGAAATGGATCTAGCAAGAGAAAACTCTGCAACTAAACCTTTGCTACCTTGCTTGAGAGTGTGTATTGATCAGGAGGTGCTACTGGGGAAAGCAAAGCCCAGATAAGGCCTGTTCCTCCCCCAGTAAACCCATTCTTCCCAACAGCCAGGATGGGTACAGCAAGTGCCCTGGCAAGCTCCCTTTTCTGCAGTGTGAGCTCCCTGAAGACAATCTGATGAAAAGCTGTTGGTGGAACATCCACTCTGATTTGTTACAAGAACATAAAAAACCTCAGTCTCCTGAACAGACCCCAGAAACGTTTTCCAACGCGTTATTTCCCAGGTTATCCAGACTTTTATGCTAGAACCATTAAAGCGAGTGAACGAAGGATGATTTTAGTTATACTTGGCTTTTATTATTTGCAGGAAAGGAGAGTGTGACCATTCCCATAATGCATCCATCCATACCTGGTGGGCATCTCCAGAGGGCACTATGTAGGCTTGGACAGGCTCCTGGACAAACTTGGGATTCTTCATCACCTGCCGCAGTTGCTTCAGCAGCTCTGTCGTAATTTTTGGACTCATCTTCCTACCTGCAACTAAAACAAAGCATGAAACTTCAGAGTTTCTCCAGCCATCCCAGGTCACCCACATGCACAGGCTGGAAGAGGCTATCCCCACTGGAAACTCCCCTTGAGGACAACTGTGCCAACATCATTCCTGTCAGACCAGAATTTCACCTGTCTCGTCCCTTCATTCACATTCCTTGAGAACAAGAAATCAAGCTCAGGCCAGAGAGTCAAAGCTGGCCTGTCCTGGAAAGGATCTTTCCCACCTGATGATGGATGGCATGCCCTGTGGTGATACACATAAGCTTAACGCACTGATCAACCCCTTCTTGCATGGGGACAGCACCAGGAACCAAAGCACCTCAGATACGCCCTATGACAGCCAGGAAAGGTCTTGGAATGGGATACGGACGGTCCCAAGCACCCACAGACCAGAACCAGCCCCACCTGTGAAGCGCACTGAGAAACTCTGAGTCTTTCACGCTAGGGCCACAGATGCTGTGGCTTATACACCACAGGAGCACAGGCTGCTGGGAGAGGAAGACACGCACATCAAGAACTCAGAAATGGACCAATTATAAATGAAATTTTTAGAAGTTTTACTGTAGCCCAGAGTTTCATGGTGAACTGGTGACTGAATTAACTCAGATAAAAGAAATCTACTCCCAAGGACATTCAGAGGGATGCATTCAATGGCCACATTTACCTCAGGGCTGCCTACTACTTCACCTAGGAAGAACACAACTGTAACAGGAGGAACAGCCCATTGAGCTCTCACAAGTGACTGCCAGAGGACAACCAAGGATGTTTATGGGAATGTTCTCTAAAGACCTTTGGCAAATGCTCTGTAGATCTCAGCTGATATCAGGCAGGGTTGGGGCACGGCCTGGATAGCACAAAGCAGATCAGAGGGGAAAACAAGGGCATAGGCCAGTCATCCTCTCTGGCTGTGTTTTTCCAATGGATGTGTCTTTGGCAGCACAGTGAACACCAGCCTCTCAATGTGCTTCCCCAAAATCCTCACCAGCCAGAGCGTGCTGTGAGCATCAGGCACAGTGATGCACCAGGCCCTGCTGCTGTGCTGGCACGAGAGGCAAGCTGCAGTGGGAGGCACACACTGGCTGCAGAGGATGCCTGGCCAGAAAAACTATGAGAATCAAGAAGCCTGAACCTTTTCAGAGGTTCTCCATCTTTTTCTTCACTCACATCTCCAAAGTACGCCCAAAGTGCGATAATCCCCTTCCCGATTTTCTCCCCACTCCTTTCACATTTTTAAGAACTCTTATAACTTTAATGCTGTCACTTCCCAGGGCAAGGTGGGTAGATTATGTGCTGCTTGAAGGCCATGCTATGAAGTATTTTATTCTGACCAGTTAATTTCACAGCTCATTTCACAGCCATGTCTACAAACAGGTCATAGATGGGAAAAGCAAATGGCATGCAAGTCTCAAACATTTTTTTGCTTATCCAGGCACTTATTCCATTTACCCCTCAGTAGCTACCAGGAGTCCCAGATGACATTACAGTCTTACGGCAAAAGACAGTAAGGCACAGTTCCTGCCCTGTGATGTTTGACATTTAAACAGGAAAGCAGAAAAACTGCCTCCTTTTCACAAGATATGATTTGACCAAGGTCACACAGCAGCACCGTGACCAAGTCAGGAACTGAACCAAGATCTGATGCATTCAGGTGTAAAAAAACCTAAGACCACCATTCATATCTCATCACAGGAAGTTTAAAGCACACCAGACTTGTGTGAGACTAACTCTGCCCACAGGTACACTGTCTTTTAAAACTCAGACCACAATAAGCAAATCAAGCTCAAAAGGCACCATACACTATATCCTCAAATTGGTATCTTGTCCCTTTACTGGGGATCACACCTCAGATTTATTTCCAGGACAAATTTCATTGTTTTATACAGTGTTTGCAAGCTACACTGAACTTTATAATACTGTGATTGTTCCTGTTTGTCCTCCACAGAGAGCTGCCGTAACACTCTATAACATTGCTACTGATTTATGTTCAGATAGAGTGAAACACAAAGGGGAGAGAGCAACAACATAGCGACTAGCCAGCAGAAAAGAATCTCTTTCTACAAACTCATAAGGACACAGCTTCCTTTCTCAGCCTCTGCTTTGTCTCTTTATATGAGTCTAAAAGTCTCATATAAACAGGCAAGGCATGACAAGGCTTTGCCTTTTAATAAGCTCCTTGCTGACAAGCCATGGTTTTCTTAGCAAGACAAGATTCTCTCAAGGACAAAAAAAAAATATATCATTTAAAAAGTACTCTCACTGTTGAAAGATTCGCTTGCAATACTAAAAACACAACTAAGGTAGATTAGCAACAAAACCCATACTAAGGAGGACTTCTATTTTGGATCACCCCCATATTATACAAAATGGCTTTCAAAATATCCTCCACAAATTTTACAACAAAAATTGTCTTCAGTTTCCAGAGAAATAGAAGCTGTTTTCTCAGAGATATTTGGTAGTCATTTACTCCAGTCACCCCTATAAATCTTAATTGCAAGCCTCTACAAAGTTAAAACAGCTTCTCTATCGTTATTTCTATCATTAATCAGTCCAGTGATTAAAACAAAACACAGCTGAAACTAAGGTAGTGGCTGTAGCAGTGCAAGAACCAGTCCCATTTCCTCCCCTATCTTTTTCAAAGGTATCAGGCTCCCTTGTTACCTGTCTCTGCAGTTCCCCACGTCTGGATGCCACTTGTCTCTGCTCACACAAAATACCATGCAGCTCTTTGCTCAGCCTTCATAAGCTTCACTGTGCCTGAGAAAACAAAGGGCAAAACTGAAGTGGCCAACAAACTTTGCCCTCCCATAAAACATTCTCATGCCCCAGCAGCAAGCTGAAAATGCATTAACACTACGTTCTTGGTGGTAAGATTAGAGATGCACTGAGGGTGAACCATGAGGGAACAGGGAACATCAAGTGCCAGGCATTTGCTTGTCAAGATTTATGATTAAATCTTGCAAGTGTGTGCCTGTTTATGCGAATTTGTTTTCTCAGTCATTCTGTCAGAGGCCACTTCCCATTTCACAGATAGGGAAATTAAGGCAGAGCAGGAGTAACACGCAAAATACCACTGTAGCATGACGAGAGTCAGAGCTGGATCCCAAAATCTGTCACTGTCTAGACATATATTATCTACACCTCACTCAGACTGCAGGAGGCAGTTCTCCAAGAGCCAAGACCAGATCCTGCCTGGACAGCATCTCCATCAGACACACAGGGCAAAGAGCAACCACGAAAATGCTGCCAGAGGAACCAGACACGTCCTCCTGCCTCCCACACGCACGCATAGCGATGGGCTGCTGCAAGCCCAGGCGCCAGTGACAGCCAGGGCCAGGGACACCAGGCCCATTGTGTCAGGGTGTGTGTCAGCACCACAGTGGAAAAGGGAGGCGAGGCCAGGAGGTCTGGCTACAGCTGAGTCTGCCTGTGGCTGCTGTGTTAAGACCACCCCGAGTGTTTATGTCATGTTTTCTTCAGATATGCTCATCCTTGTGATGATTTCCTCTCCGCTTTCTCTTTTATGAAGAGTCTTGTTCAAAATAAGCACATTGTCTTGCATAGTCAGGAGCCAGCAAAACCACCTCAAAGCCAGGCCCTGGACTGACTGCACACAGGGCAGCCCAAGCACTCACTGCCCAAGCAACCATAAATAAGGCACAAGCTCGTCCCCTCTCCACAGTATCTGACGCACCTCAAATTCACCAAACAGAATGGCAGAATTGTTAGCGTTGGAAAGGACCTCTGGTCCAGTCCAACCCCCTGCCAAGGCAGGGTCACCTGGAGCAGGTGACACAGGAACACATCCAGGTGGGTTTTGAATGTCTCCAGGGAAGGAGATACCAAGGCATCCCTGGGCAGCCTATCAGTGCTCTGCTACCCTCAACGTAAAGAAGTTCTTCCTCATGTTCAGGTGGAACTTATGTTTTAGTTTATGGCCATTGTTCCTCGTCCTGTCCCTGGGCACCACCAAAACGGGCCTGACACCATCCTCCCGCACCCACCTTTAAACCATTTATACGCATTGATGAGATCCCCTCTCAGTCTTCTCTTCTCCAGACTGAACAGGCCCAGTTCCCACCGTATCTCCTCGTAAGTGAGATGTACCTGCCCACCCGGGCCAAAAGCCTCCCCCAGCCCTCCACAGGTCTGACGGAGCCGCCTGGGCCTGGCCACCCCGGCTGGGCCCGGCTGTCAGTGCTGGATCCCCTGCAGGGCCTGGGCGCCCGGGCCGGGCCTGGAGACCCGCCGGGGACCGGCTAGAGAGGAAAGCCGGGCCCAGGCCGGGCCGAGACCCCTCGGCCGGGCACCGGGCACAGGTCCCGCTCTCTGCCACCGGCTCGGGGCACCCACCCGGGGCTGCCCCCGCTCGCCGCGCCTCCCCTGCCGCCGGCCCGCCCGCCGCCGCGACGTCAGCGCCCA
>VZTD01001250.1:1416454-1437567 GCA_013397725.1 Rhagologus leucostigma | reverse complement strand
GGGGTGGCCGCCTGGCTGAGCCCTGCGGGGACCGCCCGCCTCGTCGCCTCCCGCCCGGCGTCCGGCGCTGTCTCCGCCGGCGGTGTCCGGACAGGGCGCGGGGCTCCGTGTCCCGGGTGAGGGGAGGGCGGCGTGGCGCCCGGGGCACCCGAGTGCGCTGCAGCCGGCGGGGAGGGACCGGAGCGGAGCGAAGCGCCTGTCCCACACCTCGGTCTACGCTCGCCTCCGCGATCCGCTTCGCTCTTGAACTTCCAAAAATCCAGCGTGGAGGAGCGATTGAGGCCGCTCAGCGAGCGCGCCCGGCTCCGCGCCCTGCACGGCCCGCCCGCCTCGGGCCGCGGTGCCTGCGAGCCGGGCCGAGAAGGAGCCGGGGCAGGACCGGAGAGGCTGGGGGCTCACACCTGCTCCCCCAGCACCACCCTGGTGGACAGGTTGAAATTAGGTATTAGGAAGAAAGTCTGTGCTGTGGGGATGGTGAGGCACTGAAACAGGTTGCCCAGAGAAGTTGAGGATGCCCCAACCCTGGAAATAATCAAAGCCGAGCTGGATGGGACTTTGAGCAACCTGGTCCAGTGCCCGTGGTTGACACTAGATGATCTTTAAGGTCTTTTCCAACCCAAACTATTCTATGATTCTATGAAAATCTGGTCATTTGCCATGCATGCTCCCTAATGAAAATACCTTCCACCACCCTGCTCTGCCCCAGCAGTTTTTTACAAGTGGGCCATAAGTGAACCCTACTGACAGAAACAGGAGGCTGTTACAGAAACACAGACATGAGATCACGACCAAGAAAGGCTACAAAAAAAAAATTTAAAAATCTGCTTTGTAACTGTGTCCAGGCAAGAGGGGTTTGCTTGCAGCAGTGAGCTTTTGGAGGTCTCCAGTCCAACCCTCTGCTAAAAGCAAGGCCAGCTTCAAAGCTAGAGCAGGTTGTGTAGGGACTATCCTGCTGGGTTTTGAGTATCTCCAAGAAAGGAGAAGCACAGCTACCCTGAGCAGCTGGTGCTAGTGCTGACCACCTTGGAGCAAAAAAGGTTTATTTCTCATATCCAAACAGATTTCCCTCGTTGCAGCTTGCCCCATGACCTTTTGCTGTGCACATCTGGAAAGGGTCTGGCTCCTTTTTCTCTCAGACTGTTCTCCAGGCTCAGCAATTCCAGCTCCCCTGCAGTCAGCCCCGGCCAGCAACTGTGGCGTTCTCCACATTGCAGATCTCTGGAATACAATCTAGGGTATAACACAGCACAGCAAAACTTGTAATCCGACAGAAGAGAATAAAAGGTCTGTCCTGCAACCAGCATCCTAGCATTGGGAAGGGTCCTTGGATGGGGCTGGGATTGCAGACTGTCCCTGAGGATGGACAGGGGAGAGGGGAGGGAGAGGCTGGTGATTAGGACTGTTATAACAGGAAAATTTCTTTCCTCATTAACCTCCTTGGGTGAAGCTAATTGCTGTTTCCCGATTATTCTCACCTTATCTTCCAGCCTTGCCCACAAGGGACTCCTACTATCCGGGCAGTCTGGGCCAAAAAGGCACATTTAGATCATCACACATCAGTGTCCCCCTCGGGGTAAACTACAGCCGTGTTTTGCATTTGTGTTACAGACCACATTATGCTCACCCTGCAGAATATTTGCTGAGAAGATTCATTTCTTGGAAACCAGCCAGAATCTGGCGATGCTCATACTAAAGCACGTGTCAGGACATTTTAAAAGCACTGCAACATTGGCACGATGATCACGGAGATCATTTGCCGATGGTGAACTCTGCAGCTGAATCCAATCAGGGTTGTGAAATGGTCCTTTCAGCCTCCTCTGACTCACAATAATAATAGTAATAATAATAATTTGGGGTTAGATTTTGAATTTGGCTGTGGCTCTTAATAGAGGGTTGTGGAAAGCTGCACCTGCTGGAGCTGTGCACCAGCCCAGGGAAGGGGAAGGATCAGTTCGAAACATTTCAAATGTTTGTCATGTGCCTTTCCAGCTCTCCAAGTGGGGACGCCTTTTCCTCTCCTGTTCTGCAGCATTTTCAGTTTGTTTGTATTTAGGACAGTGGCTAAACACAAGGTAATCAGCCTGTGCCAGTGAAATTTTTTGTTTGATTATTTTTTGCCAGCAAATCATTATTATGTCACTTTGGGCTAGCTGATGGACCATGGGAGCAGTGGCAATCAAATACAGGGAGGAAAGAAAATACTTCTCCTATGTGGGAGTGTGACTTGGGGAGCATGCACAGCATGAAATAATCAAGCTGCTGGCAGATCCCAGTGTACCAGGAGGAGGACAGGGCAGGGGGAGGCTCAGAATTTTCACAGAACTTGCCCCAGTTCCTCCGGGTCTAGAGATGCCAATCTGCCTGTCCACAGCCAGTCCAAGGAAAACAACTACAGTGTGAAAGCACGTCTGTCGTCTCTCCTTTAGCTATCCTACAACCTCAGCATGAGAGGAGAACAAACCAGGAGGATTGAATTTGATTAACTTTCTCTACTTTGGACCCAGCTCAGGGCAGAAATAACAAGCATCACTGTGGACAGACTATCAATGTGATATTGATGTCTCTATGTAATTTAAAATGAATTAAGCCACCATTCAAAAACACCTTACTGCATTGTCTGGTGGCCAAAATGTGCCCCCATTCTGTCTTCCTCATCAAGTTCTTTATTAAATAAAGGTTAAAAAAGTCTGCATTCCCATCTCCTAAAAATGTGCTAAAGGAAGCAGAAAACAGAAGGGAAAATATTGATGTCTGGAAGAGCTTCTATGTTGTTACTGAGCGCCTGGTATTGCAGAGCCACATTGTTAAGGTTTCTGTACCCAGAGGTGACTTCTAACTGGTTCTGACTCATTGAGCACTAAAATTTAGACTAATTTGCTTTCCTTCCTGGTAGAATTAATAATGACAAACGGATGGGTATTCTGCATAAGAACCTCATTCCAGAAGAGTAATGGTCTTGTAAGAAAAGATATTTTCAGACCACAAAGCATTTTGCAGACATCTCCTGCCTATGCTGGTGACAAGTCCTCTGCAGTAAACAGCCATGTCACAGGTGGAGGTGTGACTGTGCCGTGTGAGCTGCTGTCCTGTCTGTCTGCAGGGACCTGGATCTAAACACTGCAAGCATCCCAGTACCACCTGAGCCAGCAGGAACAGTGTTAAGCCCATGGATGAGCCCTGAGGGGGTCTTGATTACACAGGGGGCTGGTGCTGAGACATGGCCCGTGGCTAGTGCATGCCCAGGCTGAATGAGCCAGTGGATCGCTGCTAAAGGCTTTGCCTGGATGAGCAGAGGAGGCAGCACTATTTATTTCATTTGAATAATATATGACTAGTAAGTTAAATAAGAGAAAGCAGAGTGAGCTTTCCGGTTATGTTTGATGCTTGTTTCCTGGGCATTTTGAGTCTCTGGGAAGCTTTGAAGTGGTCCTAATGAACTTGGCAATGTAGATAATGTAAAATCTTTAATAATTAATTTATCAGGCAGAGCTGTCTATGATATATGTTCTGAAATGTTTAAAGAGATGAAACTGTCCTTTCTAAGTGGTTGTTTGACCTCAAATAAAATGGTGAAAATTCTGATGCAAAGATCTTTTATGAAAGCATTTCAATCTACCTTGTTTTGGATTAAATTGTCCTAACTGGACTATCTTTTATGTCTTTATAATGCTGCTTTTGTATCAGATAACAAAAGAGAGGGGTGAGGGAGAAAGACCTGAGGAGCAGCAACCAAAATTCCCAGAGACCAACCTCACCAAATGACAGAGCCATTAACTGTTGTAATTTTGATCTGTATCAGATTATCAAGGCCAGGAAATAAGCCATAAAATAACTTCCTTTATCTTATCAACCCTCCTATACCCATTATATCTTTACTGTGGTTGTAACTTTCACTTCCTTCACCTTCTTCTGTTGGGCACCTGTGAAATTTAGACTTCTGCAATCTCATCTCCAAAAATGACCCCTTCCCACCTCGACCATCCCACAACCTTTTCATGGCAGATGGTGTTTGGCACCTTGGTGAGATTGTGGTGTCAGAAGGCAACCCAGCAACCGGTCTGTGACCAGGACATTTTTTTTTCCCCTCAGAGTAATGCAGATCATTGTGGGAGAGAGCAATAGGAACTGGGGATTTGTAGCAGGGGGCTGAGCATCTACACAGCTCTTACCAAGGACGGGGGATGCCAGTGCTGTCTGCTAGTGGCTTGGGACATCTCCTGGCCACCAGACAGGTGAAAGGGTGCTCTCAGCCCCGCTTCCCTGACGCTGAGGCCGGTGCCACCAGCACCACTGAGCTCTTCCATTGCCATGGCCCCACAGTGCCACAGTCTCAGCACTGTTTCCAAGCTGAGAAACACAGCAGAAGACACGCAGGGGGTTGCAGGTGAAGTGTGGGATCACTTCCTCCCTGCCAACAGGGGTCCAAAACACATTTTTACAAGGTTGCACACATGACTCAACAGTCCCTCCCATCCATGTGTCAGCGCTGGGATTGCCTGGACAATAACCCACCCTCTTGTGTTTGTGTTTCCAGGGGCTGTCCTGCAAACTGTCACATGAAAGTTGTTTTACTCACAAAAACCCACAGTGAGTTTGGCCATGCTCACATCTCTGTGCTGCCTGGGCAGGGTCACATCCTCCCGGCCCAGGGGCACACCTGTGTCCATGTGGGGGACACCAAGGGTTGTAAGTCCAGTTTTCTTCCTATTTCCACCTTAGAAAATTACCTAACAACAATTAATGCCAGTGTTTTGGTAGTACGTAACAGCAGCGCTGTAATGCGCCAAGACAAGGAAGGGCCTGAGAACAGCAAAAAATTGTTTGTATTTTTCAGCTCTCAGCTCTGAGTTAAATGAAGGTTTCAAACATGTGGTGTGAGTCCTCTTGGATCATGTTTAAAATAAATTTTGTATGTTTGGAAACAGTGAAACTAGAAACTGCAACAACAAATGTTGTGTTTGGGGGGAAAAGATAGCAGGGAGAGAAGAAACAAGCCTATCTAGAGATCTTATCTTCGTTTTTCTTGGGAGGACAATTTATCTGGCCAGCACTGGAAGCTGATCATGGTTGGGTGGTTCCCAGCAGCTGCATTTGGAAAGGAAAGGGAGGCAGCAGTAGGCCAGGTAGATATCTGAGTACTTCCACGTCTGCTCTTTTAAGTTAAATACCAGATGTTTGGACTTTGCTTGTAAACCTTTAACGACACAGATGAAAATGAAATGTTTGCTGCGTTCTCTGCCTGGCTCCATTTCAACACCAAGCAGTGCACACACATCCCCCCTCAGCTGCACTTGCCTCTTTGCAAATGGCCCAGATTTGAGCCTTGTGGCTGTTTCCAGGGCTCCTTAGTTTTCCCTTGTCCATTCTAGCAGGAAAAGAGATGGGAAAAGCTAGATCTAATGCATGCAAAAGAGACCACAGTGGTCACTGGTGCAGCACTGGTGCTAAGGGCTTTAGGAGATCATTTGTTCAGCCTGCATAAAACTCCATTCTTCTAAGGAAGTATATCCTGATGAATTGCATATATTTATGGATATATTCCATATTTAAATTGTAAAATCATGCTTATTGCACAACAGAGACTTCATCCAGTTCCTGTGATGCCATTCTTCCTCAAAGTCTTCACTAGCACAAACATTAACAGGGCGCAATGACCTGCCTGTGTTTTGGCCTGACACCTGGGAAATATTTTTATTACACAAGGTTTCCTTATCTGTTCCGGCAATGAAACTAATGGAGCCAGGTGTCTGCTAGGTCCTGTCTGCTTGGGAGGCAAGTGAGAGCCCTCCTGCAAGTTCCTGCCATGGCTTGGGATAGTGGCACTTCTCCCAGTGTTAACCCCAGTTCAGCATCTGGGATTGCCAGTGGATTTCATCTCTAATTAACATTTGCAGGGTAATAGACATTTATTTGTACAAATGTATAAAGGGGCCACATTTTACAAGCCCCAGCTCCCACCTGAAGTCAGTGCCTTTGAGAGCAAGGCCCACTCACCTGCTGAAAAATCCCTTGAGCCTGAATGTGTTGAAATAATTTGCTGTCCTGGGCTGTATAATATATTAAATGAATCACAGTACAAGAAACAGATGTTTATTCCAGTGAGTGCAGGAGTCCAGACACAAAGTATTGGGTTACTGTCTGTCTCAGATAACGGTACAAAGCAGAGAAAAGCTGGGATTAAACATTCTATGTGTGTTCAGTGTAGAAACCTTAAACCTTAAAAATGTAGCCCAGGTTCTGTACCTGGCCTTATGGGAACAAACCTGCAGTTGCCATGAGGCATTCCGAGGTTGTGATCAGCACTTGGGCACAAACCTGGGCACTGGCACATGCCCTGCACATCACACCAAACTCTGAGGCTTCGGTGCTTTCGTTTGGTGTCTGGCCACATTCCTTAGCTCCCATGCCCAAGGGATAGTGATCCATAGCCAATATCTATGAGACATTTGAGACCATCTGAGACCCCATCTATGACATTTCAGGCCTTTAGACATTGCTGTCCTGAGATCTAACTGCAGAACTGAGCCCTGGGCTTTTCAAATGAGTTGTTTTCCTTAGAATAAAGGCTTATTGTATTTGATTAGTTGTTTTTGTCTGTTAAACCAAAACTCTAGATTAGGAGTGAGAAAACCAGGGCTGATTTTTTTTTCCCAAATGAAACATGAAATACAAGGAGCTCCAGAGAAGTTGGGCTGGGGCGTCTCTGTCAGGCTCTTAGCAACTCAGTACAGGGCATGTTTACTCAAAACTCTGGACAGGAGAAAGCAGGAGCCCGAGAAAGCAAATGAGGTAATGAAAAGGATCTCTGTAGAAAGATCATGCATATCCAGGGGTGCTCCTTGCCTGCAACTTTTGTGCCCTGCACTGATTCTTTTATCATCAGCATTACCCACGTGGGTCCTGCTTGGGGTCGTTTCTGAAAGACCTGTGGGTCCAGGCTGTGCATGCTCTGTGTTTGGGGGCCCTGAGGGATCTCAGCCTTTGGCCCCACAGGAAGGCAGTCAGTGGAAAGCAGTGTGACCAGGCCTCCAGCAGCTCCTGTCACCTGCAACCACTGTCTTTCAGCTGGCAGCAACTGCGGAAAATGAAAAGCACTATTTTTACGCTATAAAATCTGTTTAAACAAACAGACCTTTGCTCAGACAGAGCTCTGCCTCCTCCCACATCCCACCAATCGCTGTATCACAGGCAGTGCTTCCTGGCTGTGGAATCTGAGCTTCACTCATAAAGGAGGAAAGATCTGCTGCTTCTTTTCTGTTCCTGTTTCCATCCCTCACACTCTTGAGATGAGCTGTATCCTGAGTTATTCTTACACAAGCCTTCCCATTGTTCACGATGTGGGTTATGAATTCTGTTCCTTTGAAGAAATATGACCCATGTTATGGAAAAGTGAGAATGATGTTGAGTCTGCACGAGATACTCATGGATGTGACATACGGGAAAAGGATGAGTGCTTTGCTCTGTCCTCATGAATGAAGCCACAGGAAGGAGGTGTGACAGGGCACTGGGTGAGCTGCTGAGAAATTTCTGTGGTTCCTGATTCTGCACTGGCTCAATTTGCATCCTCAGCCTGCGTTTTCACTGACTGAAAACGTTCCTCATAAAGGGCTCCTCTTGCTCTGAAAGTCTTGTCTCTGCTGAAAGGTTTTGAAAATTCCTAGCACCAGTGATTCAGACTTAGCTTGTGACATTTGTGTCATGACAACCCATGCTGAACAGGGCACGTGCACCTCACCACAAACATCTCCACCTGGGATTGAGCAGACCTGGTTACATGTACGTGCTTGGGAAGGAGAGGCTGGGGAGAAGCCCCACAGGAAGAGATCTGGGGGTTTGGGTCGATGGCAAATTAAATATGAGTCAACAGTGCCCAGCAGCCAAAAGGGCCAACCATGTCCTGAGGTGCATCAGGCACAGCATCACCAGCTTCTCAAAGGAGGGGATTGTCCTGCTCTGCTCTGCACTGCTGCAGGGTACTCTGTGCAGTTTTGGGCTCCTCAATATAAGAAGGACATCAAACTATTAGAATGTGTCCAGAGGAGTTCAACTGAGATGGTGAAAGGCCTCAAGGGCAAGACTGAGAGGAGCAGCTTGAGATAACTTGGTTTGTTCAGCTTGAAGGAGTCTGAGGGTTGCTCTCATTGCAGGCTACAGCTTCTTCACAGCAGGCAGATGGGCAGGTGCTGATCTCTCTCTGGTGACCAGCGATAGGACAGGAGAATATGGAATGAAGCTGTGTCAGGGGAAGTTCAGACTGGACATTAGGAAAAGGTTCTTCGCTGAGAGGGTGTTGATCTCTGGAACAGACTCCCTGGGGAAGTGGTCATTGCACCAACTCTGCCAGAGTTCAAAGAGCATCTAGAGGATGCTCTCAGTCATATGATTTATTTGTAGGTAGTGAGGAGCAGGCAGTTGGATTCAATGATCCTCATGGGTCCCTTCCAGCTTGAGATATTATATGTTCCTATGACAGTAATTGGTCCCTTGTCCATCTCACCACACTAGACTGCTCCTTTATTCTCATCAGTACTGCCAGCTGAGCATTTGCAAGGATGGGAGAAAACACTGTGTGCTGATAGAGACCAACAGGGCCTCTCTGATGGCTGCAGTCTCCTCCCCAGGATGCCAGTACCATTCACACAAGGTATATTTTGCTGGAACAGGAGAAAAAACCAAAACGCCACAGCCAAAGGCCTGGTGCAGGCAGGTGCTGAGCATCACCTGGTCTGGAGCATCTGGGGTTTGCTGCTGGGGCTCTGTGCCCTGCACTGTCCCTGGGATCACTCGGCATTTTGTGCCCCCAGCCCCACTCTCAGCACCGGCAGTGTCCATGCTCACCAACACGGGCTACGCTGCCCATCCCAAGCTCCTTCCCGTGCCTCGGCGCCTTGCTCCTGGAGGCTCCTATCATGTGCAAAAAGGAAGGAGAAGGCAAAACCAGCACAGCCAGGAATCGCATAATATTGCTGCAGTCCTGCCAGGAAACAGACTGTAGAAGTTCCTGTGTTTAAAAGCCAGGAGATGAGTTTTATTGTTAGTAGTTGTTATAGCAACCTGAGGTGCTGGAGAGTAATACATGCTCGGCGCGTTGCAACAGACTCTGACAAGTTCAAGGCTGTTGCCTTGCTGCTAAATCTTGTTGCCAAGGCAATGCAACACAAGGCAAGAGCCTAGAGAAATGAATACTGCTGACAGCTCGTGCCAGCAGGCCTGGGCTGATTAAAAGGGAACTTTTAAAAGTGATAGATTGTCGCAGCAGAAGGAAAAAGGGAGCACAGATATGGAGGAGAGGATCCAGAGGAGGAGCAATGGGTTAATGTCAAGCAACAGGTAAAGGAAAGCGTTTGATTAAAAAACAATGTAGCTGAACAGGATGTCTTAGCTTGTGATGCAAGAAACGCACCACATTTTTGGAGGGAGTAAAAAAAAATCACAAAATCCTCACTTTTAAAATTTGTTTGGCTTGGACAGTACTGCTGTAATTTGAATGGGAATTTTGGCTTTTTCCCAATAGTGTTGACAGCAAAAATAATTTTCTCAGTAAATTTGTTTAGTGGCACGGGTATTGTTGCTGCTGTAGTAATAACCATGAAGTAGCTCGGTCAACTTTCAATTTTATGTTAATTTCCAGCCTTTTTGAAATGCTTCATGGTGAAAGGTTAGCTGGAAAAGAGATGAAGCTGCAAGCTAATTATTCTCTCCTGTCTATGATTCACTGTTAATGCTGACAGTATACTCTGAATTGAAGGAAGAATATTACCCCAAGGACCACAGAGTCAAAATAAATGATCATTGCTGAAGAAGTCAAGTAATTACGTTAATTTCAACTACAAATACAATATTTTGACATTGCTATGGGATACTAGGGTTCTAAAATTCAAGTATTGCAGAAGTACCTCAGATACACAATGATCTCACATGAACTTGTTGACTTGTCTATTGATTTGTGAATAAAAGCATAACATTTCTTGGACAATTACCATAGCGGTATTCTGATCCACTCCCATTTATGCCCCATGTATTTTACATTTCCATGAATTATCAATAGCTAAAAGTGACCTCATGTTTTCCTATTCAATTACTATTCCATCATGTGCAACTTTGCAGTACAGTAGTACTTTACCTGACCAAATGCCCTATGTGGGAATTTGTTCTTCTGGCACCTGCTGTGGATCATGGAAAAGTCAGGTCTGCAAGTACTTTGTATTATTTAAAAACGGGAAACTGAGACATGGGAAGTGATTTGCCAATTGTACTGGAATTTTGTGTGTGTGCATTCCTTGGCAGAGCCATCTCTATTGACCTTCATAAAAGTCAGGTTTTTAATTAACTGTGAAATATTTTTGTACTATTTTGAAATTCTTAAGCCGTGGGCCAGGAAGCAGGCAGGTGACTGGTCATATGCTTGTAGCCATCATTTGGTTTTCAGCAGCTAAATTATATTCAAAAAAGCTAGCGATGTGTTACTTGCACCCTTACTACTGCTACTGGCATTTTTCCACAATTGCCATAGCTGGCTGTGAGATATTATACAATCAGAAAGAAGGGAAAAACTGGTTCAGGCAATTGTGAAGGGAACACGGCATTGCCCCAGAGGATGTTTTTATGTGGAGACTGTCCATTAGACAAAAAAACATGAGAATCCGAGATCTGGGCATTAGCATTTTTTTTTAATAAGAAAGCAAAAAGAAACTCTATTTTTAGTCTTAGTTTAATTTCTCTGCTGGTGATTCCACACGTGGTGTTATTTCTTAAAATATGCATGTTTTGAAGCCCTCCAGAATATCATTCCTTTTTCTGATGGGACGCGTACACAGAAGTCAGGCTAGTAAAAAGGCAAAACCATATGGGCAGGTCACACAGCAACATCAACACTTAGTTGCACTGCTGGACCCCAGAGCACTTCCAAGACCTGGCTCTCCTATCTGCAAGTCCCATCTGCCCCTAATGCCTGTGACAGTGGGATCCTTCTTGGAAGGTTTCTAGACCATGTTTACCACTCCGAACCTGTTGTGTGATGCCTCCTCCAGGACAGATGGGATGCGTAGGGGAAGCTCAGACCCCCCAGAAAGAAGCACGGCTGAAAAGCACAGCAGCTAAATGCACCTTGGCACAGCCTCTAAAATATGGATGCACAGCCCGAGGGCATCCCCCTCTGCTTCCTTCTGCCTCCTACCCCTCTCCCCTGCTGTGCACTTGCTCGAGAGCCACCCTCAGAGAGCAGGGAAGCAATGTGGAGCCAGGACAGTGTGTCATCAAGACAGCTACTGATAGCAGAGCAGACAGAGCTATTTCCAGAATGATTAATACTATTAGCACATGCTGAAGCTTAAGGCTAAACGTAAGCTTTAGAGGAATGGATTTTGATGTAAAAAGTGAATAAATGAGACGACTGTCAGAACAATGAGTGGTGAACCAAGCAAAGATTCTTAGCATAGGCGATGCAAAGCACTGCCTGCTGGCCTGTTTTCACTGAAGCTGCTGGTAAAATTCCCACTGCCCTTCAGGCTGGAGAAATAGCCCAGCAATAGCATGGAGCACAGAGGTAACCCAACCAGCAGGCACCAAGGCTGCTCCCACAACTAATTAGCTGCATGGCATTTGAGCAGAGGCACAGCGATGGTAACACCCTGGGATCCAAGGCACCGATCCTCCCCCAGCCCAAACCATGCTCCGCTGCTCCTGGAGCCTGTTTGAAGATCTTTGTGCTGCCCTTTACTGTACATACCTTGAGTGCTTGCAAGAGTGAGCGCCTGTCTGTCACTGAATAAAAGCATGTCTCAGAGGGGCCATCCGACTTATGCTATCTTCTCATAATCCCTGCTCCAGAGGTCTCAAATGCCATAATTGAAAACCTGCTGTTCATCTTCTGAAAGCCAGGTTTAACTTATTGTAAGCAGCTCCCAGAAGGACAGTATTTTGCATAATCAGTTACAGGGGATATGTGTAACATTTTTCTGTTTTTCTTCTCCTGACACTTTCCTCACAGGAGAGCAAGCAAATAAAATATAGGCATAGCTGTGAAATATCCTCTTCTCCAATTCCTTTTTTTTTACCCCAATTATCAAGTCTACTTGTTTTCTTATGGCTATAGCATTGTATGGACTGTTCTTCATTTCCTTTTTGAAAATTTATTTTTCTTACATAAGACACCTTGAGAATAGATGTCTTGAATGGATTCACCTGAATCAGGTGGGTTCGTTACTTTAGATCTGTGTCTGCAAAGAAGTCATATGCTCAGGGTGTTTCTCTGGAGTAACTAATTCAGCTGGGACCCAGCCACATGATCCCCCTTTCGAGTCTTGCCTTATGGCCTCAGAGGAATGTTGCATTGGCTGCGAGGGAATTACTAGGTCTTGGCAAGACATGTTAATATCTTCGCAAAGACTTGTTAGGGACCAAGACTTCAGCCTCCAACTATTTCCTCTGATAAAGCAAAGTATTCACAGCAGATCATTAGTCTTGAATCACCAGTCTGCCTTTGAGAGAAATGAAAGTTCCCCAGAAACCAGAGGGACTCTGTAAGTAAAGCTGGCTGGCGTTCCCTGCCTGTGTCTGCTAGCAGGCTTCGGAACAGAAGCACAGTGTTGGATCCAGTTAGAGGAATCAGTGGCTCAGGACACTTTAGTCAAGGGTTGGGAAAATGAACACCCAGGTAGAAGAAAAGTTATGAATTACGGCCGTACCTGCTGCAATGGGATTGGAAAGACCGTCTGCCAGGACATCAAAAAACTTGGACTGTCATACGTGGGCATGCAAATTTGATGTTTTCTCCTGAAGATCTGCCCATGTTCATACACCAAGTTTGTAGCAGCAACAGAATTACAATCTTATTTTATTACAGCAGTTGTTTCGGGATTTTTTTTAACACTCAGTGCTATCTTTCTGATATTACACTGATAATCCTTGAAAGCACCAGAGCGTGAGTATCATATCTGCAGCTGGATCTCTCTGCTCGTTACACAGCATGGAAAGAATTTTTGCTATCTCATTTTGAATCACTGATAACAATATCACAAGTGAAGGGACTGTATTGTTCATCCATGAGATGGGGAGGATCCACTCCCACAGTCCCAGCACGTTGCTGTCCCAAGCCCCCGCTTGCAAGGCAGAGCGGCAACATCTGAGTTACACATTTTGCAAACCAAAAGCAGTTTTCCCAAAGCATGGGGGGCACAACACCGGTGCAAGGGAGAGAGGGTGTATCACAAAACAGGTCCCTCCACACCAGCTTCCCAAAGCATTTGTATCATTGAGCTGAACTTCAGAGCACAGCAGAGAGAACACTAAAGGAACCTGAGAGCTGGCCTCTAGCAGCAGCAGCCAGCCCCAGCAGCTGGAGTGCTCGAACCAAGCAAGGGTATCTATCAGTCAGATGCTCAGAAAATCCCAGCTGACTCACGGCCCCATTTCTTGGCGGCGTGCTGGCCTCTTTACACCTCTGGTGTTGGAAAAGGAAGTGAAACAGCCGGTTCTCATGTATACGTTCAACAGCTTTGAAAAGCCCCCCAGTTGTAGAAAAACGCAGCAGAGCTGCAAGGTCTGGAGCTGGTTTCCTATCTGAAAGCCAGGCAGGATGCCGGATCTGTAGCTGCAGTTTGGCTTGACAGAGGGCCAACTCCAACACCGCTGTTCTCATCTGCTTTAGTGTCAGCTGAACATTTGTGTGCCATTTTCCCATCCAGCATAACACAAGCCTAAACCTAAGACTAAAGTTCCTCTAGCTTTCTCTAGAGTGGTGGCATGAATTGCAGTCTTGTTCAGTGCCATTTGCTGACACCCAACTGGCAATGGGATCCAAATCAGGGCCCCAGTTCAGCAGCTACTCAGTGACTTGTCCCATTCCAGCCTCCCTTGGCTTGTGCATGTCCCTAGTTACACACGTTTAAATAACTCACTACAGCCATGCTTAAGCCCTGAGAAAAAAGCAGCAGAAGGGCAGAGAACCGGCTCGATCAACCACTCACAATGAGATGCGTTCAAGCCAACTAATGGGTAATCCTGTGTCTATGTACCACAAATACACAAGATAGCTCACTGTCCTGCTTGGCAGAAGAGTGTTATTGTCTCTTGGGAAATAAGCATTCCTGGTCAAAGATTATCCCTGTAGAATAAATAATCAAACCAAACTAATGCATGTATATATATATATATATATGTATATATAGTTCACATGGATTCATATGACATGTTGCATATGCTTATGTCAGTCCATCTGATGGGGTAGAAACCGATGGGGAAGTTGTAACTACATGGAAAGAATGGGAATTTTCTGGTGAGCCTCAGCATGGCAGAGACTATTCTCAGAGATCGTAAAAGACTTCTGCAGCCCGCTAATTATACACTAGCCAAATCTTATTACAAACAAGTAATAAGTATAGGCACGTTTGTTGGTTTTGCTAATGACATTAATGTCCTTTTTGATGATTTGCAGAGCTCCAGGAGGCCAGAGACTAAATTTGTACTGATGTATCTCTCACTCTGGTGAAGTCTAGGAAACTGTGGATGTTTGATATCTTTTCACCATCTATCTTTAGACAACCCAAGGTCTGTTTTCTGCACAGTAGTTTGAGCTGCTTCTTCTGCTGTATAACACACTCATTCAGAACTCTAATTAGATAGTGGATCTGTGTATTATTTTCTGGTATGTAAGTGATGGTACGGAGAATTACACATTATTCTTCTTAAAGGGAAGTTGTGCCTTTACTCCTCCACAGTTTCCTTATCTCCCTCAGCAAAATGGCTGTGACACTGAAGTCTGCTGTGCAGATTCATTTATCTTTCCCCTGTGGAGTCCCAGAGAGTTCAGATATCCTGGTTAAAACCACAGACTTTGCAATTTAGGGTAAGTCATCACAGGGTAAAAGACAGACTTGGAGCTGGTTAGTACACATTCTGAAGAATTACCAGGATTTGCTGGGCAAAGGGAAGCAAAGGTTCTTCTCTCCTCCCTGTCCACCTACCTCTGTGACTGATTTGTTTTGAGTTTCCAGTGTCTGTTTGCACAGACCTGATCATTGGTCCCACTGCCCTTCTCTGCTTCCTGTCTGAGAACAAATGGAGACAGTCAGCAGCAGCAATCTCACATCCTTTCATATGAAAACCTCTGAACACAAATTGTCCCGCCAGGGAAATCAGTGCTTTAAGTATGTGAGTAATCCACTGACTTCATAGGAATATCTCTGGATGGTTTTTTCAGCCTGCTCTCGATGGCTGCAGTGACAGAAGGACACTGCCCTGAGCTCACACTTGCATGCTGCAGGCGGGTGCCAGGAGCTCTCTGTACACACTGCTGGCCCGTGCTGCAATTTGGGGAGCCCTGCTGTGGGCAGCGAGCTCCTGCCCCGGCTTTCAATCCGGCTGTTCCTAGCATTACGCATCCCTGGGAATACACTCAGAAACTACAGATGAGGTCATTCCCAAGAGTCTGCTTAGGTATTTGGGGCCCTTGACACTGAGAGGAGCTAAAATCTTATACTGTATGAATGGTTTTTAAAGGGAAAGTGGAACTCTTTTTATAGTACATTAGCTGTTTGCTAATCTTGAATTGGTAAATTATTAACTCGTCTACAATTTGTTTATCCTTATTGTTAGATACTGCACTAATACACATTCTTCTATCTAACTTGCCTCCTAAGAAGCTTTGGGAGTGACTGTTACTTACCAATATCCAAAATAAGACATTATTCATGAATTAGTATTTTTTTATGCATATTAACAAATCTGAGGCTAATTTCATTGCTATGCTGTCCTTTCAAGCGATCCATGAAATATGAACAGCAACAGTTGGCCAAACGGCTCTGAATTTGATTTGACGCCCTGAACTCCAAAACATTTGTCCAGGAAATTACTCCACATGCTCCTCTGTGGGCTCTGAGGTAGAACAACAAGCACAGCATGCAAAGATACCTCACCACTGAGGACAAGGGATGGCTATGTTCAATTCGTCTTGGGGTAATGAAGAAGAAAGTGGAACTCCAGGATAGTTACAGAAAACCTTTTCCAGACTTACTGAATCAACATTCACATCCACCAGCCCATGACCTTAGACTCCGATAGTTCCACGCTCCTCTCCCCCAAGCAGTTGCACTGGGCTTCCCAGCTGGTGTGTGTCTGGTGACAGCACACCCACGTCAGAGATGGCACTTTAGGTTCAAGTCACCGTTAATGTGCTGACAAAGAATCCCTGCCTTGTTGTTCAACCAACATAAACCTTTTGCCTGAGTGTAGATGGTGCTGAGCCAATAAACATGGGTTTCTTGATGCAAAAGGACGTGCTGTGCTCCAAATGCATCATCAGAATCACAGATTAGTGATGTCTTTTTAAAAATGTGCTCCGAACATGAGTTCTTCCTTCCAAAAATAACTTTTATTTTGTTCATATTAGGAGAGCAGGATGTTCTTTCCTGTCCTGAAGGGATAAGGAGGAAATGAGAACTATGGGGTTCTTACATGGTATGAGCTACTATTCTTCTGGACTAGTACTGTGAATCTTGATTTTTTTTCCCCAGACTTAGCATTTTATTCCCTGTGGACCTCATTTTGCATTCATTCATGCTGATGTTACTCCAGTGAAGCTCTCTTTGATATCAAAGGAATTCCTCCATGTTTACAACCTCTCTCATCCTAAGGCAATAGGCATTAGAAGGGAGGCAACCTACTGAAGACAGTGCATGCTAAATGTCTCAATTCCCTTTTCGAATGAGATGAAGTCAGTTGATACACATGAGTGGGGGCAGAAAGCATCCTTTCCTGTACTCTGTGTTCAAGGAAAGAGACAGCAATTTGGAGGAAATGTGAACGTAATGGACTGTACATTTGTATCCCATTGTACCGAGGTCTGACAGGAAACACTTGGGGTTTGATTCAGGAAAAAGTAAATCGTATCCCGTTATAATACTCTCATAACCCCGCTTATCCTGCAGTATTTGACTATATCTCTGTCTTTAATGTATATATTCTCACAGCTCTCTCCAGAAGACCAGAAGGAAATCTGGCCACTGGGGAGCGGGGGAGGCATGGGAAGAGATTTTACAGCATTTTCCATCCGATGGCCCTCCTGAGTGACAGCAAAAGGCCAGCAGCTCTTCACTTTTAAACCAAAGGGACTCCCAAGCAGCTGCCATTATTGACTTGTCACCATAAGCAGTTCCTTACATGAGGAAAGCTGCAAATACCAACCTTTGGATAATTTCTGAGCAGCCTCTGCCAAGCCTGTGAGAACTTTTCATTGCTATTGGCCTTCGCTGTGATGTGAGGATGGTTGCAGTGAGTTACCACCACATGTGCAGGGCCAGAGACTCCTCAACAGGCACTGGAGAATCCCTTGGTTAGAGGTTCACCCTGCAGCAACATGGAAAACGTTCCAGCTCTCAGCATTTAGCAACTTTGTTCCTCATGCAGCTCGCTGAAGCTGATGAGTTGTGTGGGATCTGCGCTGGTCCCCGGAAATGCCTTTAATCACTCCCAAGGGAGCCTGCCTCCCGGAGTGACCAGGGTCAGGGAGTTGTTACAGTCCTTTGTCTGTGGGGAACATGCAGTACCATCAGTGTTTGGCATTTTGCTGTACAGCTCACGAAGCTGCAAAGATTGCAAAAGAACCCAACCCCCCACACGTGACCCAGAAGAGACGGATTGAGGACATAATGCCCTTGATTGAAAAGGGAGGCACCCAGGAAACCTTGTAGTATATATATATTTTTTTTTTAACTAGACCTAAAGTAATTTGGCATGTGTGTCCCCTGAGCTGCTTCCTAAACCACAGCTGCATGAGGAATTATCCAGCTCTTAGATGAAGTAACTTCCCAAAAAACCCCCAAACATGTAGGTCATTAAAGTGCTAATAAAAAAAAGTTGATGAATGTCTGAGCAGTGCTCTGATTATCTCTCTGTGGGGAACGAAGAACTCATTAACATGAGCTCCATGCCACTCCCTCCTCCTTTCTCTGAGTTTGGCATAAAGCAAGGAAACAAATGTTTCTGGTTTGGCCAAGTTTCTAATGAGTAGCTCAGCTAGGTCCACTGATTAGACACGTGGCTTTACGGAGGGTGAAAAGGCTGCAGTACCATGTAAAGTGGCAAAGAGTGGCAAAGCATTTCTGCCACATTGGGTCCCCAAAAAGGAAACACTTCACCTCTTTTGTGGATTTTTTTCCATGTATTTAGCCACAAATGTACACAGAGAGGGTTTCCTTGACATGGCAGACAGAGAGAAACCCTGTGAGGTCCCGAGAGAGTAACAAAGCCAGATGTACGTCTGAGGACCCGCTCTCCAAAAATTGTTGTTGCAGCTTACTATGGGTTTGGTTTCACTTGTTAAGTGGGCGTTTTTAATGCTAAGCTACAGTCCAACCCCAAAAGAACAGTCCTGCCTATCACCTCTCCTCCCTGCTCTAGATGTTACCTGTCCCACTCCACAGAAGGATGTCTGCACAGCAGCCCCCAGGCACCGCAGGAGCCCACAGGCAGCACAGGCAGAGGTGTTCATTTGCTGCATCACCTGCAGGAGCTGCAGCACAGAGATCTGCTTAACTAGAACTGGCCAAGGCCACTGACTCTTCAGGAGCACCTGGCAGTTGTTTCGAAGGAGGGAACAAAAGCTCCAGAACTAATGGGAGAAGGCTCTTCCATGCAGGAAAATTTCTTCTTGATCCTGCTTGTAATCCATTTATAGCCTGAATCATGAGTACTTGTCAGCTTCATAATCCTTCCAAGACTAAAGTAAAACTCATCTACATGCCCAGGAGAAGAAAACTCACCCTACAATAAACGAGAAAGGCATCTGCTGGGATAAGCAACTGTTGCCTCTGAAATTCAAATATCAGGGTGTGTGATCAATGTCATGCAGCACCTTAGCACTCAAATCAACCTCCTGAGACATCAAGTCTGTCTCCCGCTGCTGCAGACAATGCATTGTATGAGGAGTTTAATAAACTACAACTAAAAAGCAGTGAAATTTTTCCATTCCAAATACCCCCTTGGAAAAGGCAGTATTTGCTCTAATGGTTAACAACTCTCTTCTGGTTTCCAGCTGAAATTTGTGTGTGGCCAGTTCCTATTCAATCGCTCATATGCCAGCATCCTCTCTAGCTAAGCAGTTGTCTGGGCCAGAGCTCAGAGTTCAAGGCAAGTCCTGATCCACCAATTTCATTCCAGTATCAACCTCACTTTCAAAACCACACCTAGTTTGTAATTTCTTGGCCTTTTCAGGTTCAAAGTTTATTAAAACATGATACAGCTGTCATTTTTTCCCCAAAGGAAATAAAAAAGGGGATGAACATGGATGGAACAGCTCTACTAATTCCATGAGTGTTAAACTGAATAAATATGCAAACTGGAGAAAGCCAATTGCTTCAGCCTTCATAGCACACTCCACATGTAGTTACACACTCTTCCTGTGCCCAGGGTAAGTTTTAATTTCCAACAGCCACCAGATAGTTAAAAGTCCTGTATTAAATAACAGATGCTGTACTACCTCATCCCCTTATTAGTGGCCAGTACCCGCAGGTTCCCGTGGCACTGGTCTGGTCAGGTAGAGCCATCTCAGTGCTGTGTATACATTTGCAAAGTTAAAGCATGTTCTGCATCCTCTCCCTATTCAAATCAAATACCCCGTGGCTGGCCAGTTTGGTGCCTCAAGCACTTTTTTCTCCAAGGACCTCTCTAGCTCCCAAGAGCCCTTGTTCACTTTTCTGTGATGGACTTGTAGCTCCTACACTGATGTGGTGGCAGCAGCCTCTCTCGTGATTCCATCACAAGAGGGTTCTGGCCCGCAGTGTCTTCATCCCACTCTTGGTCCAGCCCTGCTGCTTTCCCCATGCCCACAGTCCTCGAGGGGCTCTTTAAAAGCAAGCAGTACCCAGAATTAAAAGGTTTTGTCCCTGAACCTACATGGAGTTAGTTAATGTGTGTAATTTTACACCTGTAAGCAGCAGTGCCGATTTCAAAGGGATTTTCTAAGACTTTCAAGCATATTTTAAAAAGTTTCTACTTGATCCTGCTTGTAATTCACTCCTAGCCTGGATCATGAGGACTTGTTGGACTTGAGGACTTCTGCGTCTTAGAAATAATTAAAAATATAATTAAAATACAGAGGAGTTTTTTCCATAAAAAGGACAACTGTCACCCAGTGCTTCTGTGACTTCAAACGTCTGCTGAGAGCCGCTCAGATGTAACAAAACCGGCCCTGAAACCGAGAAACCAAGTAACTTTGGGTGGAGAACCAAGACAGGGATGATTTCAGCTGCAAAGCGGAACAACTACAGAAAGCCAAGAAAACAAAGAACAGGGAGAAAAAAAAAAAAAGGAGAGAAAGAAAGGACAGTGTTTGCCAAGATGACTTTAGCATTTTGTGCAGCTTTTTTTAGCCAGGGCTGCTCTCGGCAAAAGAGCTTTCTCCTGAGCAGCACGAGCCATCTGGAGAAGCCGTCTGCCGCCTTTCAGCCCCAACAACTGTTTAAATTTCCCAAAATTTCACTTCCAGCCCAGGGTTTTGTTGTTGTTGTTTGTTTGGGGGGCGTGGGTTCTTTATTCCTTTTTCCCGCATACAGCTCCCTGTATCCCCCCGCCGCCTCAGCTGTGCGCTGGGCATCCAGAGTCCCTCTCCAGCGTCATGGCCCCTCGGGGATCGATGCTCCAGCCCCGCACTGCAGGTACAGCCGAGTGCGGGGCGCGGGGCGGGGGACAACAATGGAGGGCAGCCAGGACGGAGGACACTGGCGGTGCCGCCGCCCCTCGGCCAAGTTGGAAGCCGCGGAAGGGCGAGGGAAGGCGGCCGTAATCCCAGTTCGGCCGAGGGGCGGCCGGGGAAGGGCGGCGGGCGAGCCCCCGCGCGCTGCCAGATAGTGAGCCAGAGCGGGCGGGCGGGCGCGGGAGGAGGAGCCCAGGTGTCCCTTCCTGCCACATAGTGCTCCGCCCTTTCCCCGCCCGCTCCCGCGGTGGTGCTGGCGCTCCCGCCGCCGGGCGCGGGGATGGACTGCAGCACAAAGGCGCGGGCCCGCTGAGGTAACGCTGCCCGGGCTGCGGGCACCGCGAGGGGGACGGCGAGGGAGCGGGGGCTCTCCCTTCCCGCCGAACGCGGGGCCGTGGCCGCCCCGGAGCCGCGGTCGGGAAGG
>VZTD01001250.1:1330424-1416422 GCA_013397725.1 Rhagologus leucostigma | reverse complement strand
GGGGGGACCGCGGCCACCGCGGGGCCACGGGGGAACTTGCCCGGGGGTCTACGCCAGCTCTCCGCCGGGGGAGATGCTGCAGTGCTGTCGTTCTGCCTCGGCGCTGGGCTTAGGAGGAGGACGGGGCTTTAAATAATGCGCCTCCGCTCCGAAACTCCGCTAATCAAATAAAACCTTGAGAGTAATTGTAACTGCTGTCTGTCCTTGCTCCACCGCAAGGCTCCGGACTCCCTATGCGTCTCAGAAAACTTCTTAAAATTTACATTATTTGGGGGTTTTGTAGTGGCCCGCAGCTCCGCCTTCGCCGTGGATCGCGGTGCGGAGAGCCCGGGAATGCGCTTCCCCGTGCGGGCTCCCGCATTCCGGTCACGGTAGCGCGGACCCACCGGCGTGACCAGCATCAGCCCAGCGCCGCTCGCTGCTGCGGGCTCGCCGTGGCCACCCAGCCCCCTGCTCTGTTCGCAGTTTGGAATTATCTCCATTCTGTGCTTGTCTTAGCGAGGAGGAAATTCAAGATTGCTGCCTTGAACTTTAGGCTCCAGAAATGAGGATTTACGATGGGCCTTTTGGGAGTTTGTTCCTCGATGTTGGTCAGTTTTCATCTCTCGTTTAAAAGCTTATTTAGGAATTCAGAGCGGAGTTATCAGTCAGTGTTCGCTGCAGACTTCAGGGCAGGCAGGGTCTGCATGGCTGAGTGATGTGATTTTGGCAGGGAAGCCTTGGACTGGCTCTGTAAGGAGGGTAGAGCATGCCTCAAAAGCAACAACCCCGTCGTGGAGGTGGGTTGCCTGTGTTTCTGTCTTCTCAGCATCATTATGTTACAGGCAGGTTGAGCCTGAATCTGCTGGTTTTCATTCACATGTCCTGGACTCGTGTCTGGAGAGTAGCAGTGTGATACCAAGTGGAGGAAAAATGTGTAGGCTTGTGCCTCATCTGCGTGGTGCCACTATGTGGAGGAGTTAAGTTTAAAAAAACAAATAGGTAAAATCAATGGCAATGAATGTCTGGGCAAAAAATGAATGGCCAAGGGTTATAAAAGCATGAATGTATGGAATTGCTGAATTGTGTGGGAGAAGTTGCTGCTTAAATGAGCTTTGGTACCAGAGGAATGAAGCTGACAAATGAAACCTCAGCCTTTCAAAGAGAGCTTCGGTGTGCCTGGGGCAGCTTTGGGCTGTCTCACTTACCTTCTGGTCCAGTTGCTGATGACTGGAGTAAAGCACAGGTGTGGCAGATGTATGGCTGTGTGTGATCTGCTGGGAAGGGATGGTGGTGGCTTTTGGGGGGAGCGGCGCAAGACAGGGCAGGTTCTGCATGTGTCTGCTCTGACAGCAGTTCTGCTGTGAAAGACTCCCTTTTGCCTCCCTGCCAGGGTTTGCCTTGTACCAGGGAGTTCTCAGGACTGCACACCCGGTCACTTAAGTGGCCTTGCTGGCTGGAAGTTGTGTGTGAACAAATTGTACAAACCTCCTTGGTGGCATCCAGTGCTTGCAGGGAAAGAAAGTGTCAACCCAGGGAACGGCATGAGCCCTTTGGCTGTTATCAGACAAGCTCCTCAATGCTGCTTTGAGTAAGAAGTGCATGTATTTCTCAATGAAACAAAATGATAGTTGTGTGACTGATAGGGTATACCAGTTTTAACTTTAGATGTTGTCATGTTAATGCTTTTAGTGTTACTCGCATTGTTTTTCAGAAGATATTATTACTTGAGTTTAATTTTTGCTGGAAGAATGTGAAGTCCCAGGCAGGAGGGGGAGGGCTGCTTAGGGGTTGAGTGTTTAATGATAGAGGTTAGTGCACGATGATGCTGATGATTAAGCACATCCTTAATTCCTGACCAATAGATGGAGTGCTGCTATGCTTTAGGATATCTGGGGATTTAATGGTCTCTTGGTTAAATCAGTCATTATCCTTGACTCTTGCCTGAGGACTGAGGCAGCTGACACCATTTCAGGGAAAGGTGATTTTAGGGTGGTGCATTCAGGCTGTCATGTACACCACGATCATCTAACCCAAAGAGGAGGTCCGGGTGATGCCTCTTACGCCCCAGGCTTTGCATTGCTGGTAGGGTGGTTGGACTGGAGTGATCTGGGGGAATGGGGCAGTTTCACTGCCTTGGCCAGCAAGGTGTACTGCAGCCCTTGTGGCGACCCTTTGCTAGTTATGAAATGAGCTGCTGGACAGGGCTGGCTGAACCGAGCTGGGCTCGGTGTAACTGTGCTGGAACAGTCCCTGTTGCATGTGGTGTTAGAGGTGACATTGCACGCAGGGGCCGCCTGCTTTTGTTCAGCTCCACTTGTTTTAGGCCAAATGACCTGGCATAAGACTCTTATTTGCTGTGAAAATCATGAGAAATTAACATGTAAGAGATGAGAAATGAAAACTGTTTTAAGAAGGGCCAGCATTAGTTTGTTTGATTTTATAAGGGGAATGTTTTACAGATTAAGAACTGAACTGAAAGAAGGCAAAAGGCTGCTAGTTTTGCCGTTGTTAAAATCACTGTTGCCAGTTAAAACTGCAGCGCTGTCCTTGCTGTGCTTTGGATGGTGCTGGAATGATAATGCTTTAAAAAAACAATTTTAATTTAGGAGAATAACTTGTTTCACTTTGAGATAGTGCATAAAATTGCCTTTGCTAGCTTTTAAAAATCTGGATACGAATTCTAGTTTCTTTAAAAAATGTCCTGTAACTTTAGCAGCCATAGTAACCTCTGGCTATTATTTCCCTTGTAAATCAATTTTGCATTTTCATAGTGCTGCTGTTTCAAAAACTGAGTCGGTCATTGTTTTGGTATTGACTTAGAAGAATGCAATCTATATTATTTAATAGCATTGCTTCCCATTACATCACAGGCTTTTCTTCAAGCTATGTTTTGAAATGCCTGTTGCCATATGAGAGATGGTGGTAGATGGTGGTGTGGCTTCTGGTAGGATTCTTGGGGGGTAGTTGTCTTTTGTGTAGTGTTTTTTGGCAGATGAAGATGAGTAAAAGCTACTTGACCCTCAGGGAACAAGCAGTAACTTACTCATTGTGTGTTAATATTAGCTCTGTTTGCCCACAGAGTCTACTCTGCTTCTATACTAACTCCAAGTCACTTGACATGGGGGAAAACACTTTTGTTTCTTTTCAGTATTCAAAATAACACGTCATTGTACATCATCCCAAATGGGATTTTGAGGGATTTCATTTAAAGATATCCTAGCAAGTACATGGCTTTTTTGCGGATAATTTGTGATCCAGATTATTAGTTAAGAGAAACAAATTTTAATTAATTGGTTAGATAAGAAAGTATGTTGTTATGGCTTGCTCTTAATCTGGGCTGGTGGCAGAGAGATAGCAGCTCAAAACTGTAGAGTAAACTGGAGAATGTTGACCACTAAAAAGCTGAGATTTTCTACAGATTCACTGAAAAGCTGGATAGTGGAAGAAGGCTTGAGAGCATCAGACCTCAGTGGGAGGGTGACAGCTCCCGGTGTTTTATTCCCCCCAGGTCTTTACAGTCTGGTGAATGTGATGTAGGTATCTATTTGTTTAGGACTCTGGGAGCATATTAAACATAGTTTGTGTCTTATGGTGGTAATGTCAATTCTGCTTGACAAGGATGCAATCAGATGTTACAAAGTGCTAATTAGGGAAATACTCTAATAGCCTCATTCATTGTTCTCGTCTCTTAAACTGTTGTGGTCTTGGCTAGGAAGAAACTCTTTTCTTGCTTTATATTGTCTAACATGTTAAAATCCAAGTGACATCAAAGCAGGTGGCAGTTTTCATGCGAGTCAGCAGGCTGAGGTGAAGATCCGTAAATCACAGGCTGGTGTGAGGGCTCACTTTGTAGCAGTTCACATTGTGTTTTCTTGACCCACGGCACCTAACAGCTGGTAAATCCCTTTTCCCTTGTGCAGTTGGAATCTCCTGAAGTTACTGCTCCAGCTGAAGTACGTGGCAGTCCTGAATAGCACGGAGTTGACAGCAGTTTACTGCTGTTCCTGTTGTTGCTGCGCTGCCCTGAACGAGTACCTGGAGTTACTGGCAGCACTTCAGCCAAGAGCTGAACTGTGCTGTGTTGGCCAAACTAAGAGGATTCATTGAATTGCTTTGAAAATCTCTGCTTGTTGTCTTCATGTATACCTGTAATAACTGATCTAAAGCTTTTTTTTTTTTTAATTATGGGTATATATAAGTGTTAAATGATATGGGGGTTTCGTTGTTTTGATTTTGTTTGACTTTTTTTTTCTTGTAGAAAACAAGTATGGCTGTGCATATAATCCATTGCTATTACACTAAACACAGCATGGTTTAGAGGCCAGGTGGACCTGCATATTCTGTTTGCAAATGCACAGTAAATGTCAGTTCTGGAAGGAGGGTGCTTACCAGCCAACCTGTACGTGTCCTTCTGATGGTAAATAGAGTGCAAAATAGGAAAGCTTACTTGATAGATAAAGCTTGCTTAACTGTTCAGTACAGTCAAAACAAGGAAGGAAAAATATAATTTGAAACATACATTATATCCTGCCCTACAAGAGTAGACTGGCTGCCTTTTTTTTTTTCTGACAGCTCTCGAAGTCTTGGCAGAACGCTGTGAGAGCAGTTTGGTACTGAAGTTTTCTGTGTGATTCAAATAAATAGTTTCTAGAGCAATGTAAATTATAAATTGACTGGGTTCAGAGAGATTGCTGGTATTAATGTAAGTGATTTCATATAATCCAGTATCCCAGTATTTCCTTAACAACCCATATGACGTTTTAGTCTTTATGGATGTATATACAAAAAACCTCTGTATTTATAAAGAGCATCACTAAGGCCGCAAAGTCAAGTATTTGAAAGCTGGGTGGTGCTTTCCAAAGAAAATATCCTCAATTTAAAAATTAAATTACAGCATTGGAAAGTACACTTAGGAGCCCTGATGTCAGAAAGAGAGAAGTGTTTTGGCTCAGATGCTTCAGATGTAGCAGACACTTAGTAGAGGCAACTTTCAGCCTAACATATGAAAAATTAGGTGAAATTGAAAATAGGATTTTGGGCCGGAAACAGTGGACAATACTAGGCAGTGCATCCAGCTCTGTCTAGAATTGAATACAATGACTCGAAAGTACTGACCTCACAAGTACCTTTGTGTTTTCCTGACTCAGATACACAACCATTTTTAGGAGTGTTAATGAATTGTATAACAATTTCTCCGGGCTCCTGGTCAATGCTAAAACAGGAGTAAAACACAATTTAAGCAAGCTGCCTTTCAATATTATTTAAATTATTGCTGCACACCAGGCAATATACCATATTTGCTGTGTGTCCTAAACTACCAAAACCTGACCTAAAATTTTGTTCTTGGAACATACAAACTGTATTTGGAGATGTAGCCCGTGGAGGGTCGGATCAAGTGTTCTCCTATGATTGTTTTCAGCTGTATTGACCATAATTTCTGTGAAAGTGCTGAGTTTTAGGATATAAGAACCTGTGTGTAAAAATAATACCTGGCATTCCTATGCTACATCAGCCTATGCAACATTAGCCCTCCTGATATAGCATGACTGCAATAATAAATTAATACCTAGTTCAATAGATATTTCTGTTATTGTGTTTAAATTGTGACAGTGCCCACAACAAGCCCATCGTCCTGTTTCAGATCTTCATTGCAGATGAAGCTTTGCACTAAATACCTGGTTAAGGGATAATTGTCTTCGTAGGGTTCACAATTAATCTGTACAATGTCTGGCTTTCAATTGCAGCTGTCTTTAAATGCCTAAATATGTCTAAAAATATCGGCAAAGGCAAAACTCTTTTGGTAACTCAAATGTTTTTGGACCCAGCCATCAGGGTAGAAAGCAAAGATGTTCATGGTATTTATTTCACTTACTGAATAGAAGTTGTTCCCGCTTAGGGCAAACTGTGTCTTTTCAGGCTGAAGTCTGTGTAACTTTCTTATTCCTAAAGTTACTGAGGTTGTAAAAGAATTTGTGGGTATGTGTTAATTTTTTTTTATTTTATTTTTTTCCCCATTCTCATTGATGGGCATAATACTGAATACAAATGAGATTTTTTACTGATGTGTTGATTGGAATGGGTTGGCTATGCAAAGCTATTTGTCTTTGACACGTAGCTGACTTGGCATTCAAGGGACACGTGCATGTTCTGTGTTAAATGGCTTAAGGACTGGAGTGACACAGTTGGAGAGCTTGGCAGATACCTCTGTGTGTGCATGATTTGGAACAAAAGACTCCATCTTCTAAGACAAACTGTCCAAAGTAGATCTCTCAGTCAAATTTTCTTAAATATTTTTGTTGCAAGGATTTAATCCTGAGCATTTGAAGAGGAAAAAAAGGACTTTTGATGCATGTTTTAATGGTGGCTAGTACAATGTTTTTTAAAGCCAAGTATGTCTGTAACCAGCAAAGCCCTCTTTAGGTGTTTGTTTTGTTCCTTATCAGCCTAATCAAAATCATGGTTCTGGTATGGAGCAGAAAAAAAAATGCAGAAAAACTTGCAAGTACGTTGAAATTGATGGTGTTTCAAAATAAATAAATAAACCCAACACAAAAGTAGAAACCAAACCAAGTGGTCTGGCGGTCAGGATCCCTCCCTCCTTTTTTTAATCTGTTTCAAACTTTGTTTAAATACTTTTGCAGCATGCAGAGAGATTGAATACATCTGTGTAGTGCTAGCATGGGAGAGTCTTTGCTCAAAAACAGGTTAGTTCAAAAAAAAAAAAAAAGAAAATCTTGAAATGAATTCAGGTAGTTTCCTATTTAAAACATATCAAATAACATAAAGCATATGAACTCAAGACAACTCAGTTTAACTATATAAAACATTTAAGCTGTAAAGCATCAGGAGGTTTTTTTATAGGTGCCTGGATAATTTGCCCTTAGGTGGCAGAGAGGCAGATTGGGTTGGTTCCCTTTTTACATCAGATGTTTTCCTGTGAGCCAAGAACTTGGGGGAAAACTGAAATACTGCTTCCTCTTTAAAGGGTTGTTGCATATACGTTATGCTCTTTGTGTGTGTTTGCTTAAACTTAGATTTTTTTGAAGAGCAGTGCCCCTCATTTTAACATGTCCTAAGACAGCTCCTAGTTAAAGGCTGGATTTCAAAGACTGCTTAGTTCTTCTCGAGCACCACACCGTTCAAAATGGAAGTTTTTGCTGTCTGGTCAGCAGAAAGTGTTCTTTTTTCTTGCCATTCCTAACATGAGTGTTTTATTGCATGTCAGTGCTTGTGATCAAATCAAGTGGCACTTATATATTACCTGGTGGGGTCCTGTGTCCTTCAAAGTATCTTAAGTCTGAAAGTCTCCAGTTACCAGAATCAAGGCACTGTCTCTCCAATGATGGACCCAAAGTGGCCGATGGAGACCGCTAAATGTGGTGGGATTTCTTCTGTACCGAAGAGGTGTTGTCCAGCAAGGGTGGTCAACATTTCAGTCCAGTGTTTTGGGAAATCTTTGCTTAAATGTGGAGATTTCCATCTGGGAAGAGATCTGGCAAACACATAGAACAGACCTCGGAGTGAAAGGAAGGGAGAGCTCTGGATGGAGACAGGAGGTAGGAGTGCTCTGCTCTGCAGCCAGGGCCAGCAGGAGCTCAGGCTCATCCAGTGGTTCCAGTGCCAGCAGGTTCGTCTGCCTGGTCTTTTCCTAGAGCTGGAAGAATAGACAGCCTAGCCCATATGTATCAGCCAAGCAATGTGTGTATGGGCAACCCTTTCCAAGAACCTCGAGTGCTATATGGCACTTGTCACCAAGTTTGGGTCTGTGAACTGTTTCACAGGAACCCGTGAGATGGACCAAAGTATAGTATTCTTATTGCCTCAATACTTGTCTTAGGAGATTCTGTCTCTCCACTGGAAAAATTATCAGTTTCCTTACTGAAAAGGGTTGAAATTCTCCCCTTTAGGGGACAAATATGAAAAAATTAAAAAAATAAACCAACCCAAATGTATCACTTCCTTTACTATTAATATTGGCTAGTATATGGCATAAAACTACGTACGTGCAATGTTGACTAAAAAGATTTGGCTAATGGTGAGAGTAAGAATAAAAATGTATTTATAGCCTGAGTTAGCCTTTAACAAGAAAAAATAGCTTGAGGTATACCATGTAACACTAGTGTCTGGCTACTATCAAACATGCTGCAAATATATAGTAACAGGTATTGTGTGCAGTAAATTTTTCTTTGTGGTGGAAACCTGATGTTGTTGCTACTCCCAGGGGCTAAGTTGAATTACATTATTACTGAGGCTGAGCTAACAGAGCTTTGCTTATAGTATACATACAGACAAGGCCATTCTTCACAGAGAGGTGACCTCTGCTGTATTTTGGTTTCAGATTTCACAGGGACCCATTTCAAAGTTTTTAGCTTCAGTCCACACCCTGCTGGTAGCTAGCTATAAAACTCTCTTTGAAGTAAGTAAAAAAAAAAAAAGTCTGTCCTTTATTACTTTAATAAAGTTAGATAAAGGTCATTTGTTTACTCCTTTTGTGATATACACTGCTGCCACTGTTCCTTGTCAATATAAGTGATAGTTGAAAGATGGAACTAAAGTTACAAAATTACTGGTTGCAATGTACAAATGCATAGTGTAAGTAATTATCTTTTTTATGGCTCTTCTGTTTATTAGTTAACTTGGAGAATGTGCACTAGCATATATTTGTTCTGAGGAAGCTATTATGGTTGACATGGCAAAATGGAGTGTACTCCCCCCAAGGTTATTCCACCCTCTCTCTAAACTTCTTTTTTTGTGTTTCTTTCTCTCTCTCTCTCCAAAACCAATTTAAAGAACCAAATTAAAGCCCTGTAATCCTATTTAAGAACCCTGTCGAATAAGAAGTCTGCATGTCACTGTTCCAATAAATATAATCACCTCTTTAATACAGTAACTCCTCTCTAGGGCTGACTTCCATCCGACTGAAATATTTGGGTTGTACATTACAACCAAGCTAAAGGGGATATCCTGCTCTTCCCTCCTGGCCCTATGGTCCTGCCTCATCCTCTCTTGTGTAAGCCCTGGTGCTTGCTGAACTTGTGCAATTCACTGTGAATTGTGGCAGAAAAGCTCCTCTCCTGCCCTTGACTGCGTTAACTCTCTTTAATAAGTTGAATTAATTCAAGAGAGGGTTGAGTGAGCACTAGGTTGTGTACGAGGTGTCGAAGGCAGTGGTGAGAAAAAGGGAAAAGGGAGGAATAAGGAGATGGGGCACTATCAGTCCTGGGCTCCAGGTAGACTCCAGCCCTTAATCCTTGGGTGGTGACGGCTCTGCAGCCAGGCACTGCCTCAGTGCTGGGAGGCAATAAAAACTGGACATGGAAGGTGTTGGTAAGCTGAGTCTTCTGCAAGGGGACTGGTTGGTAGGAGAGTAAGAATGAACAAACCATTTCTCTATGCTTTGAAATACGATGTAGCAGCCCGCGGATTGTGCTGTTCCCCCTTACTCTCCCAGTGCCCTCAGAATCTGAGGGGGAACAGTCATGTTTAAAGGGAGATTCTGGGATAAATGCAATGTTTTGGAAAAACTACATAGATTTCAAAAGTGTTTTAATTAAAGTAATCTCACCATGCTAGGCTGAGTGGCTCCCATATCCCAGCTCTGTGTGGCTGCCAGTGGGTGACAATATCCTGTGTGGTGTGCTGGTCTTGGGTACGTGGGGTTGCTTTCCACAGCAGCCTTCCCTTGCCTCCGTAGCCTGCAGTATCCATGCATAGCACAAGTTGCACAACTAGATTTTCTGTTGTAAAATTCAAAGGTTTTTGCTACTGAGCAGTGTATACCGTTTCTGCTCTTGCCTTCTCTTTATTTCATAAGTTGTGTGTAAGAAATGGAGCCTAAATACTGCCCCAGGAGAACTTTATTACATCAGGTGGGCCACGCTGTCTATACGTATAGAACAAATCTTTCTTTGGTGAGAGGGGAAGGGTGGGGCTGCTCTTGGTTCTAGTAATGAACTTATGCATATGTTTACAAGACAACTTTATATAATTACGTTGAAGAAAATTTATACAAATAAGTTGCTTTAGCATATCTCAGCGAGCCGCCCAAAATGCGTAATTCTAGCTTGCAGTCTCTTAGGTGCCTTTGACAATGGCATTGCCTCTCTTCTCCTTCCATCCAGGTTCTCATCAGTTAAACCATGTGTAAGAAAACCTAGTGTTGCTAGAAACAAACTTGGCAGAAGAATTGTTTTAGAAGTGTAATGCTGAGTTTCTAAGAGCAGAAAGCTGTTTGCTGTTGGAGTTGACTGAAATTGTTCCAGTGCGTCTCTGTGCAGGTGGTGAGTGATACAAGCTCACAGTGTGAATAGCTGTCCTGCAGATAGCACTTTATTGTCTTCAGTGCCAGGTCCTCCCAGCTTTCTCCTGCACCTCTCTTCTCCTTTTTTCTCTTCTCCTAGCTGCAGTGAAGGATTGTCTTTAAAAGTTTGCATTTTCTCTGTTTCGTATGATATGCAGGCTTCAGTGTAGAGACTTAAGGAGTCTTATCAAAGTAATACTGGCTCAGTCAGAGTAAAGATGCTTTAGTTAAATAGACTATGGCTGTGTTTAAAAATAACAGCTTTGGCTGTGTCAGCGTGTTGGACGACCTGATACTACCTTCAACAGAAAGGGCTTCTGAAAATTACTTTGCCTGTTGCAGTATTGCCCCAGTGTGAACTTGGTTTCTGTTGGTCGCATGTCAGTGTTAGATAAACCAAAACAGAGCCCCTGAATTTTAAAAGTGAGTAGCCAGATGGCTTCAGTGAGAGCTTGTTGCAGTGGGCACCCTTTAAATGCACAAACAGGAGTAGCAGCACTTTTGCTCTTGTTCACGTTGTCAAAACAGCGGTGCCTGGGTTTGGGTGCAAACACCACTCTCAGTTGAGCTCAGTTAGTTTTGGATTCTCAGCTGTTTGATGTTTGTAGGAAAAAGGTGGTGTGGGTATCTTCCAGCCCAAGATGTGTGTGTGACTGCCATGCTTGCACACATGTAGCCTATTGCTTTCTTGTAACAGTAAAACGTGTAGAGGGACTTTCTAGTAATTCCTGTGCAATTGTCTCATCTTGCCCCAGCCCTGGTGTGTCTCTGACTTCCGCTGCCTTTCTGAAGACTCATTTAAAGCATTGATATTGTTAAAAAGTCTGGTTAATGACATATCAGCAGTATACAGAAGAAAGGTACAACTTTTTGAAAATACTTTGTGTATCTGATGTTTATTCTGTTTTTTACAGTTCTTCTCGTGTGTGGGTTTTCTGTCCTTTTTCTGTTTCTTGGCAAGGAAGACAGTATTACATTCTTGTACCAAGAGGAAGAATATTAAGCCTACTCATAAAAAGAAGATTTATTATCAAATGTAGTTTTTCATTTTGTCCATTGGAAATTTTTTTTTTCAACTCTAACCATACCCAGATTACTGGCTTCATTCATACGGTTGTTGTATCAAGTTTGGATGCTGTCTTTGTTAAATTACGGCTCCTGAGGGTTTTCTGAAGAGGTTTCTTCAGTCAGGGGAAATGAGGGTATAATAAAGAGGATCCAAGGACCGGACACAATGATTCTATATAACTGAAACAAACAATGCCAGATTTGGCTGATGTTGGATTTTCCATCAAACTTTTTTATTGGCATTCATTCATTTTACATTAAGCAGAGTTTAAAATTGAGGCAGTTTGAGTGCCTGAAGGAACTGAGAGGCCAATAGCAGACAATTTGGGCAATACTTTTAATCACTATATCCTATCTTCATGCATTTATTTTGAATTCTGGGTTACTCAGGAAGTTGCCTTGATTCAAATACCATTAGAGCAGTAAATCCAACAGGAGACATCCAGATTCATGAAAGGACTATCACTAAAGCCAGTGTGACAGACCTGGCTGTGCCTGGAGTTTCTGAAACACTGATTCCAAGCACTGAGCTGTTTTCTGGCAGAGTGAGTACCTGACCTTCATTTCTGTCGCCTCTCACTTGCTGCAATTCTCTTAGCTGTTATTGGTATATTTTGCGTTTTACTACAGTTATAAAATGTTATTAACTGTAATGTGCTAAAATAGGGGTAAGATAATCAGAATGCACTTCAGGATGCAAGCAAATTTGCTGTGAGATTCTGTAAATAAGTGCCTCTCAGCCAGAAATACAGTGTGAAGCAAGAACGCAGGGTATGCCGGTAGCTTTCTCTCTTTCTCATGTCGAGCACTGCCAGAAGGGGAATGATGCTGAATCTGTTTTTCACTGCCTCTGCTATGCCAGAACGTTGGTCTTTCAGGGTAGAGAGAGTGTGCACTACTGCAGTTTTCTGCAGATACTTCTCAAGGAGAGGGGAGGAGGAAAAAACATAGTATTAGTTTTCACATTTACAAACAAAGAGATACTGCAGTAAAGCTGAAGTCAAAACTGTAGCTGTTGTTTAAATGTCCTTTTAATTATTTTGGAATGTTTTGGGGCATTTTTCCCCACTCTTATTCTCAATAACTTCTGTATCTTGGCGCATTGGTGAAATTGGGTGCAATGGTCGAATCATACCCAGTACACAAAACTCTTTCCTCTTCCCATCTATTTCTGCATGTGCTCTTCAGTATACCTTATCCAATTCTTTATTCATAGAAATCTAGGAGAAGCTTTCCTAATGCTCTTTTTCTTATTAAGGTTCAGTGGCATAACTTTAACTTCTGTTCCTGCATCTTTTCTACGTTTAGTGGCTTAGAAAGCACTCTGGTAAAAATGAAAGCCCTTACAGTGGCCTATCATGTAGAACTTTGGGAGATGAAAACTGGATTCATCATGGAGCAAAAATCTGTATGTGATTTGAGATTAGCACTTGCAGTGCATCAGCCCTGTGCATTATGGTTTAATGTATTGGACACAGGGTTTTTAGTCTTTTTATGCCATGTGTGGTACAGGAAGATTCTGCCTGATGAAAGCAAGCAAGCAAGCTGACAGAAGGAGTAAAACTACGTATTTCCCCAGGAATAAAATAATGGAAATATTTCTCTGGATTCCAGCAATGGGCATTACATAAGAAAGAAGAAAGTTTGCCCTGAAGTGTCTTAAGTTATTGAAGCATTTGTAGAAGTAGGGTTTGTCTGTCTAGAAGTTTATTGCAATGTCCACTTCTGACCAGAGGCAACATGAGTATGGATGCTTTGTAAAATCCTACTCATCTACGGGAACCTGTGGGTTTTGAGGGTTATGAGGTTGTGTAACTCCGTGTGAAAAACATAAAAGGTTGCAGCGGATATCTTCAGATTATTTATTTACATTGCAGTTGTGTGAAATTAAGTTTCCTGAGAGGTCTGAGTGACAGTATTTACTGTGAGAGGATCTGGTCTTACAGTTGTTTGTTCTTTGTGGTAAACTGAACTAGCACAAATGACCAAAAGTGTGCAATTGTGCAGCTTTCTAATTAGAGTGCTCTCTTCGATGTATTTGATAGATCAGCGTCAAGGGGTGGTGGTTATAAAAGCAGAGAGTAGAACTGTCTTGGTTGTGAGATACAGTGATTTCCTTGTAGCATCTTGTGGGGAGGAGTTTGCACTGGACTTGGACCCACATCTACTGAGACTTTCTCTTGAGCCACAGCCCTTTCTTTGGCTCAGCCCTTAAGGGAGCAGAAAGGCAGGACGCATTCACAGCACTGTTTGTGGCCAGCTGAGGCTTTCCCCTTAATCACATTCCTGCTTTGAATTGCTTTTTGGAGAACTCTCTAAGGATGCCGGAAGCCGTAACACAAGGCAAACTCAAGTCGGGCTTGGCTGGCTAATTAAGGTGCCCCAGCAGAGCAGTGAATAGCACGCTTAGGTTATTATGCCTGCATACAGATTCTTGGTACGAGGGGCCTGCATCTGTGGGTCCTCTCAGCTCTGTGCAGGTAACACCCAGATAACAACTCTCAGTTAATTCTCAGCTCATTATTCAGATTGCTGTTATATTTAAATATTCTGTCTGCATTTTGGCTTAATCTCTCAGAAGACTTGGGGTGTGAGATTTTTTTTTTTGCAAACTTTTTAACACAAGCTGTGTAAATGCTGTGGTATGTTATTTTTCTCCTTTTAAGATACTTTATCCCATACTGATGTGACAGCTGCTCATGTTCACCCAACTTGGCAACAGTTAAACCCTTCCTGTGAAGTAGTTGGCAACTAGTATATGGATGAAGGTTTTGCCATTGATTTATTAATGTGTCCAGAAACCACCTGTAAGGTTTTGGGTTCTCAAGCAATTCCATTTATTTGTCTTCCCTCTGAAGAAAATAAACAAACACGCATCCTCATTTGTTTCTCCTACCCCCATTCATAGGTAGGTTTCTCAAATTGGGGTTTCTTTTATGTTTAAAGAAAATGCTTTGCTAGCAAGCCTTCTGTTATAAATAGTAGGTAAGTGCACCTACACATCAGGGCTCTCTTTTTAAGTGAGGCTGTGGCAGCTGAAGTTTGGAAGTAATTTTTAGATACCCCGTAGATAGACTGCACGTGGGCAGAGCCACTCACCTGCAACACGCCCACAAACCAAAGCAGCTGGAAACACTTGGGTGAGAGCACAGCTGAGCTTCAGAGCTTGGACACTTCAGCAGCTTCTCTCACTGAAAGAACCTTTTCCTTGTGGAGCAGAAAGAAGTGCTTTGCTCACCTCTGGGCTCGGAGTGCTTGTTTATCCATCCTCGCCAGAGCTTCCTCTCTAAACAAGCCGTTAGGTCTAACCACACTTTAAATCAGTCTGATTCCCCCACTAAAGACAGTGTTTATACAGCCATGCATATATATTTAATCCTGTTGAAAATGATTCTCAAAACAGATGTTTAAAGCTCTTGTTAAAGGTCACTTGGGACATTTTAAATAGTTGTGTAAAATTCCAGTTGTCCCATCTTCCTCCCTCCATAAGCAAGTAGTTATGTACCTGTTGATTAGAAATTGGCTGGTCGTGAGAGGATTTTAAAATTGCAGCTCCATTCACATTATCTGACACAGAATTTCTTAGGTGAAAGTAGGACTTTTCCTTGTTTTGATTTTTGTTTTTTGACTTTTTCATCCTTTCATATGACCTTTTTAATACCTTGTTTGGAAAAGATAATCTAGATTAATCAAATATCAGAGCTTTACCAGTAAATGTAGGTGCTCCTAAGTGGTGGTGTCCTCTGGAAAAGTTATTTAGTTTTATTTTTAAAGGTCTGATCAAAAGATAATTTGGGGAAAGGGGTTGTTTTCTTTTCGACTGTTGCTTCTCAGTGATGTCACTGGTAGTTAACTAACCTATCTTTTCAAGTATTTTTGTTCCTTCAATAAATACATTGCTAAGCCAATAATCTCAGTAACCATGGAACATTTGGGGGGTTTACTGATTTAACTTTATATGATCATGGATGTGGAGTGAGAGTAATGATTATATAGAGAGACAATTTTTCTTAAGCAGTGGATTCTCTATTCATATGAGTATGAACTTGTCTGATCTAGTTCAGGAGTGTGTTTGTTAAGAGGACTGTTCTTAATTAATTCAATACTTGGATATCAAATATGGTGAAAATCTCTCGGGTTCAGATGTGGAATGATATAGTCAGTCTTTCTGTACTGTTTCTCTCCTGTTTTGAAAAGAGTTTGAGCTTTATTCTAATTTTCTTGAGCATCTAGATAGGGTTTTATAAATCAACAAGCATGAAAGAACAGTTCTTCACTGTTCTTCAAAATCAGACTACTGATTTTGAATTTAAAACTTACCTGTTGTTTCTATTCTTTTTGTCAGTTGCTCAGGATTTTATCAGAATTAAACAACCTTTTATATCCTAAGCAATCCTATAGTACACCAATTAAATCTTTATTTTATATTTTAAATACCTTACTGAGAGCTCTCTGAATTTGTAAGAGATTTCAAGGATGATATTATTCATCAAAAACTTCGGTATGTTTCAGTTGACTTTTAATTTTTTTTACTTAAAACACTGCAAATAATTGCTTAGAGTGTCTAAAGTTTCTGCAGTTCTGCAAGCAAAGCTGTAGTAACTATTTTTGTACTTTGAAAATCAAAGTGCAAGTCAGATGCAGTCCTAGCTAAGTATTGTTTGTAGCAGAGAAGCTCAGTCTAGTATTAGTTGTAACCTGCATCCTTGCCTTCTCACAGGTGGTACAGCACTGAGCTGCTACAAAGCAGGGTTTCCTCAGTAGCATGGTCAGCTTTTTTTGATAAGGGTGTGCTTGAATTATTTTTGTGATGGATTTGTGAAAGGGGAGGACATGCAACTTTTTCAGTTATAGGAAATTTTTTTTTTTTGTGGGTTAGGAGACTTAGAGAAAACATGGAAAATGGGTGAAATTCACATTCAGAGAATTCTTCCTTAAACACTGGGTTCAGGATGTAGGCCACATCTGTAATCATGTTTTTAGAAATGAGTCCATATTAAATGGATTCTCTGCCAACAACATCTGGTTGCACTTTATGTACGTGTTTTCTTTCATAGAGAAAGCAAACCATATGACATAACCCCAGTCAGATAAAATGATTGTTTATAATACTTTGTTTATTTATATAGCACCACAAGATGAAATACATCTTCATCTGAAAAACCTTGCAGCAGATTACCAAGGTGAGCAGATGACATCTGCATTTCCAGATGGCTGGTCTGGGGCACTGTGTTGTGTGGTTTATAAGCTCTGCTTAAAGGCATATAAAATTAGTAGCTGAATTTGCTAATTGAATGAGGGCTAATAATTCCAGGTGCCTTCATGGGGAGTGTCCCTCATCCTGTAGTGGCACTGTGGTGCTGGAAGTGCTCCTGATGCATTGCATGGGGTCAGAAAGAACAATACTGTGCAGTGACAAACCTTCACAGACACAATGCCTTTTAGAACTGGTAGTAACCCCCTGGTACTGGTCCCTGCTATGAGTAAAATTTGAGAGCGGTGATTTGCTTTTATTAAAATAGACATCCCTGCAGTTCCTGTGCTGAACATGAATTGTTCAGACTGATTTCAGCAGGTTGATCTTAACTGTGCTCTTGAAAGTGGCTTCTTTGCTAACAAAACAAGCTGTCTGTGGGGCTTGTAGTGGTCCAGCCTGGACTCATCCCTTGGGTTCCACTTGGGAACAAGCCAAAAGATAAGAACTGGAAATACCTTGCAAACATCAGAGGTGTGATATCCTGTATTAAGAAGCGTATTGGGCTGCGATGCCCTGGGAGCAGGGGGAGCTCTGCAGTGGGCTTTCAGCTGTTGGGATACTAAACCAGAGATCTCCTCAGCACATGCCTGCCAAAGTATGGAAGCGTGTCAGCCGTGTCTTTGTCACATGGAAGTTGAGCCACCCGCAGCTGTAGAAAAAGCTGTAGATGAAGAGGTGTTTAACTGAGCATGTATGTTACTGTACTCCTGAATTAGAGATATTTGGAAGGAGCAATTCTCATGTAGGCCAGCAGTTATTTCAGAAACAGCTTCGTGTATCAAAAGCTTGATGGGAGCTTTTCTACCCTGCCAGACCTTGTGTGTCAGTGAGGGGCGTACTGCGGAGGGAGGCAAGTGTCATGTGCTGCAGGGTTTATTTCTTCCCTGAACAGGCTCCTATCAAATGTGCACAAGGAAAGAGCATTTTGATAATTTGTACCTAGATAAAGTATCCTTATGTGGTTGATGATCTTGACTGAGATGCAGGGTGTCTTCATTTTGGATTTTTTTACTGATTATTCGTATACTAAAGTTGCTTAGAATATGCAGTACTCAACAAGTAATAAGTTATTTGACTCTGCGTTGCAACTGGTTAACCTTCCTGTTAGCAGCATAACTTCTTTTTTTGAGTCAGCCAAAAAAAAATGACAGTGGTTTAGAATAGATTTTTCTTGCATTACCCGAACAAACCAGAGATTTAAATATTGTGGCTATTAGACCTTTTAAAATTAGGCACCCTAATTAACAGAGCTAAACATGACTTAATTACTTAATGTAATTAACAGAATATCTATTACCTTTTTAGTTGCTAAGCTAAAAGGTTTTTACTCAAGTACAAGCTTTTGCTCTGCATGATGACCCTTTAAAGGCTTTTGGGACTCTATCCAGCTGGCAGCTTGGCATTGTTGAGCAGATGTGGCTGGTCTCTGGAGAGCTGATCTCTACTGCTTAGCTTTATTAATTCCTGACATTCATATTGATCTGTGGGTCCAAACAAAAGTAAAGAGTCTCAGGTGGAAGTGGCATAATGTGTAACTTCCTGTTGGCCTTTTCCTGCTATTTTCAGGATATATTTTGGTATTATTAGTCTTAGCAGTTCTTATTTGTTGTTTGTACATGTGCATGTTTTACTGTTTCTTGGCTTCATAGTCTGTTCTTGGTGATTCATAGAGCATCAAAATGCACAGAAACCATGTTCTCAGCACTTTGGAAGACCTCTCCAAATAATTCTGCACACTGGTTGTTCACAGGAAGCAAGTGGGCGTGCTGGAAGAGCATTCAAGTTTCCCGAAAGTGCTCATGATCACTGAGGAACTGCTGTGCAGCTCCCTTCTGAGAAGCATTCTTCACTTCTTCCAATTATTTAATAATTAAAATACCAAGATTGGGAGGAAGTACATTTTCCTGTAATAAGGACAGGTGGTGTTGAAAAAGCAATTGAAAATGTGTGCTGATGGACTGAAGTTTGACTTTTCCTGTGGTGTAATTTATATCCATAAGAAGCAAACTGTAGCAAGTTTGACAATAAACTCAAATCACAAGTGACAGATTTTTCTTTGTGTGGGGAGAATTGTAGTCAGATGTTCTGTGCGTGGGAAGTCTTTGTGGGCCACCCATCAATGTACTATTATCACACTATTAAAATGAAGATTTTTTTTAAAATGTTTATCAAATTCAAGAAGAAACATGAGGAGTTTATGAATAAGAAGAGTATGACCAGGTGTTGGCATGTTGGAGACACTGATCACAGGCAGTTGCAGATGGGGTTCTGAAGGTTACAGTGGGGCATGCCAGTGGGCTGTGGATTTCCCCCTTCAGCCACGCTCTGTCACAAATAAACACGGTAATTACTGCAACAAAGGCTCTGCACTAACGCACATTGCTGACCTCATCCCAAGAAACACACAGCACTAGCCAATTTCTGATATAGTTGGGGAAAAACATTTATTTAAATACTTACTGAAAACAGATGTTTGGGAGTTTTGTTGGGGTATATTAAAGTCTTCTAAAAAAAAATTTCAAATCCTGAACTGTAATTATAGTAGCTGATAGTTTATACCTTTCCAATCCTTGGTCTCCGAGGCCATGCTTTGATAATTTCTCCAAGGGAAAGCAGTCGCTGGTCAGAAAGTGGATTCAGATTGAGACCACCCAATAGTCACTGAGTAGAAGTCATGGCAGTATGGGTGTTTTCATTTAGTATAAACATTTTTAACTTAATGACTTCCTGTTTCTAAGGATGAGAATAATCTTGCTTAAAAAAGGAGGAGGAGGAATATTAAAACAGGAAACTTGAATGCATGACTGCCCTTTGTTAGTAAGCCTATAGGCTGATGCAAACTTAGGAGAAAGCTCACAAGATGTTTTGATAATTGCAACTTGCAATTCCTAAGGTATTTGTCAAATAGTTATGGTTGTTTTCCTACAAACACACAAACTTGTGCGTTTAGTCAACAGAAATGGACGAAGTAACAAGAGTTTGTTGAATGGAACAGCAAATGAGAAATGAGTGGATGTCCAGGAAGACAGAGAGGGGAGAATACGGACAGTGTTTTAAGTAGTGTCTTAATAAATATTACACTGGATAGGATTTCTGTTTAAGTAGGTAACAAGTCACTGTTTACATTTTGCAACCTGGTCTGGATAGGAAGATATTACTATAAAAGAGTAAAAAGAAAAGCTTAGCTAAAACCTCAAAATTAGAATTGAATCATTAAAACTTTCAACAAATTCAAGTTGAAGGTGTCTGTCCTAGTTTTGTTCTCTTTCCTAACTGAATTTGATGTACAAGTTCTCAATGTGACTGCCTTGTAGAAGCAGCACATGAAAGTGGCTGTTTTGTTTCTTGAGTTTAGCAGTTTCAGCAGTGGAAAAAAGTGAGCTGCAGAGATAGGTAAGGGCTTGCGTAGATTGGCTGAGGTGCACGTACTCAGGAAACCTTACACTTCTGTAGTACTGTTTTATTTTAGACCTGGATGTGCATTAGTTCTGCTGGCCTTCAACGTGTATCTCGTGCGGTCTTGCATCACCATTTAATGTTTGATCAGCACGTGTTCCCTTCCCTTCTTCTAAGTAATTTTTGTTGGAGAGATCCAAGCGTGTGCAATAAATGCCTTTAGCCTAAGCTGAGGATCTTGTTAGAAATGCGGCTGCTGAAAGGTGGCTTTAAAAAGTTGTGCATTTATTTTCCGGTATTGTTACTTTTATAGATTTTTTTCATACCTTAAAACTAATGTAGCCTCAACATGAAATCTAGTATTTTGTGTTATATCTGTAAGTGGCAAAAGGTGTTAGAAAGCAAAGCCTGGGTGGGAAGTGCAGACTGCTGCACCATACAGCAGATAGACTTCCTTATTGCACTTGCGCCTTTCAGCCACTGTTAGCCATAGTTGCCACTGAAATTCTTTATTTTCAATTTCCAGCCTCAATTTCTTAAGTTGTGGAGCTGTTTTATTAAAAGCCTAATCTCCCCTTAATAACATTGTCGTGAAATAAGGTTTTACACTTGCTGAAATTTGTCTTAATAGCATGGGCAGTAGTACAAGGAATTTTTTAGTACCAGGCAAAGAGGACAGCAGTGGTTTCCACTGCCTCCCTGGTATGTCTTACCTGGGCATTCTCATCTATTCAGTTTTAGCCCTTCTTTTGGTAAGTCACTTGATTTCTGCATGGTTTGCTTGCTGTGTTAGGAAGAAGTAGGCTGAGATGAAGAAAATCCTACCTTCTAAACATGCCTGGAGTGCATGCTAGGACTCATTTCCACAGCAGGCATTAGGAGGTTAGTTGCTTGCTCTGGGTATGCCTTTCTTCCTCTCTCTTAAGCTCGTAAGTGCTCCTCAGCACGGGAGCTTTTGAGTATAGCCTCACTTTATGGACATCTTGGATACAAAACCAATCACACTTTCCTTGAATTAAAGTAAAGCACTAAACAAAGTGTTGTTGCTTTCAGTGTTTCTAGCAGGGCAGTGAGAGGCAGCTTCCTTCTGTTTGGAGAAATACAATTCATCTCTCTTGGAATATCTCATAGAGTATGTTTTGTTAGGAAAGGCTTTGAGATTCAACAGGGAAAAAATGCTTTATTATATTTTATATATATGTGTATATATGTATCTCCCACTCAATACAGAAGGTAATCTTAAAGAAGTGTGTTCTTGCCATAGATGAGATCAAAGTTATTTGATGTTTCCACGTTGTGTTTACAGCTAAAACCATTGTTCTGATTTGCATTCAGAAAGATGCATGTGGCAGGCCATTATCTGGCGTATTCAATGTGTATAATTAGGCATTTACTTTCTTTTCAGAGTATGTGTGGATTTTAAAAATTTGAAATAAAAATGATCTGTGCTCTTTGATATAGCATTTGCATAATTAATTTGAGAGGTTGGTCAGAAGGATTTATTTTGAAGCTTTTGTGTCTAAAATAGGTTCCATTGATTTATAGATAGAGATGAGTATTGATGTGTGTTCTGCAGTGGAATAGCACAGTGGAAATAATACCCCAGCCTCTGGTAACGTATTTGGGATTTCAGGCTGGGCTGTCACCGCTGGCCTGCTGGCCTTCATGCGAACAGTTTCAGAAGTAGACTCTTAACACTGAGGTTTTGAGGTGCATTGATGTTTCTCTTTTGAAAGGAGATTGTCACTGCCCAAACCAGCACAGCAACCCAAGGAGAGTTCCCTCTCAAGCTGAAATTAGCCTCACTCAAACACCTGTATTGAAACTGCTTTAGAAACATTTCGTTTTCAATTCGCGATCTAGTTTTCATTGAATGTAGATGAGACCTGGATTTATATTGAAATGTGAATTTAAGATAATTAAAAAAACAAACAACAAACTCTGTGTATACTCAAAGAGAAATTGTGTTGCTGTGTTGTGAGAATGATGGATAACAAGAGTCATTTTCCGTCTTGCAGACAGGTACACGTGTGCAACCTCTGTTGCTAAGCAGTGGGTTATGTGGCTGGTTGATAGGAGGAATGTTTCATTTCAAAGTTTAGGAAATGCACCATGTACCTCTGAAGTTTTAAATTCTCCAAGGAATTCTGATTATTTTGGCCTGGAGGATCTCATCATCTGGAGTTCCCTGGTGTAGCTGCCCTTTGGGCCTGTCTGCATCCTGAGTACAATCCCTGCACGTAGGGTGCAGCACCAGCTGGGGAGAGCATCCAGAACAGCCCCATGCCATCGGGACCTGCTTGGCATTCATGGTGTGGAAACCTCTCTTGAAAATCAGCACCTTTTACCTGACCCACTTAGGGTTCTTGGACAGAAAAGTTTTCTGCCTCACTAGTTAAAGTTTTGTTTTCCCTTTGAAAGAGGAACCATGAGATGTGGGCAGTCAGATTTTCTAAGTCGTAGCAGAGCCGCTGCACGCATGAAGGAGCAGACTGTATTAAGTGCCAGCTGTATTATTTTTAGTGTCTCTTCCTGCACTGCAGTTGAGAGGAGTAGGCTGGCAGTGGCAGTGAGCTCGTGTGCATCCTGTTCACGCCTCTATGCTTGTCCCTGCTCAAACATATGCATGTGCCTCACCGGTGAGGCTGCCAGTTAAATTGCTGGTTCAGGATGCTAAAGATCCAATCCCTTAATCGGTTTGGAGGAATTTTGCTTCATGCAAAATTCTGCTGCTGATGCTGTGTTTGCTACAGAAGCAGCACAAACACAGAAATTTTGTCCCTTGGATTCTGCTCTGTTTCCTTAGAAACTAAATTCCTTAGAAACTCATACTGTAGCTGCAGACTGAGCATCAAGTCACTTTTTGTTCTCTCTGTTAAAAACATGTAAAATCAAATTGGGGCAGACTAAGTGCAAATATATTAGTCCTCACTTCTTTGCAGATTCTTCCCTTCTTTGCAGTGAACATTCTCCTACTGATAATTTTTCAGCTTGGATGCTCTAGAGAACAGGATCCATTAGGCTGTGATTGCTATTCCTTTGATTAAGCTGTGAGGAGCTGTCATTGCTGGAAGTAAAACTTATTTTTAGTAGCTTGCATGAAACGTTCAGCTTGTGTCTCAAGAAAAGGAAGTTCAAGGTTGCCTAATTGTTTATTGTCCATGTCTTCACTTCAAAAAGAAAAAATACTGCAAATTTTGGGGAAAATTTGAACAGCTTGAAATCACATGAAGGAGGGAAGTCCTTTTTAGTAGAGGTATTGCTCAACTGATTACAGATATCCTGAGGTTTTGTTTCTGATAAGTAATTTGGCTGTGCTTTCCTAAAGCAGAGATACGTTGCATCTTCACAACACTTCAGCTACTTTTAATGACAAACGATGTTTATTTGTACTGCTGGTCTTTCATGAGTTTTGGAGGTGAGGAGAAAAAAACTGGGAAGGGACAATGTTGAATTGTTCTAGAAACTGGCAACTGTAAAAGAAAACAAGCAGAATGTGGTTGTGTTTGGGTGAGTTGTATCAGTAGTTACTTTTTCATGTGGGCATATTCATTACGTTTTTAATTCATTGTTACCTCTCTACTGTGTATTTCCTTCCTATATATTTACTGTGGTTGTGGTATACAGCCTCCCATACATCTGTAATTGAGCTTCTACTCCTTGGTATTCCAGAAGAGCTGCTGAAGAGACAAGAAAGATACTTGACATGATCATTAAAAGTCATTATGCCTCTGAAGGGTCGCTTTGTTGAATTAAATTCAGAGGCTCAGCTTGAAAATAAACAACAGTAGGTAGTTCTCTTTAAGCGAACACCCCTCTAGAAAGGTATTTTTCTTACTAGTAAGTGTTTTCTAATTTATGTTACACTATAGTTCTACTATTTAAAAAAATATAAAAATTAAATAAAAATATTAAGGGTTGGCATTTTTCCCTTATATAGGTATTAAATTAGCACATTAAACTGAATTAATATTTGAAATTAGTCAGATGTTTGGGTCAATCATTGCAAAGCATTGGCACTCTTCAATTCCTAGTTGAAGTTAGCTGAATGTCAAGCATCGCTCATTGCTTTCATTAATTTTCCCTGTAACAAAGGCACCAATCTGGCTTTCATTTAAACTTGATGCAGATTTCTGGTGCATGTCAAGTGGAGCAGAGTAAATCTGCAAAATAGCTTTTAATGATAAGCTATAGTTGACTACCTTTGATCGAAAGAGATAGTGTGCCCTGAAAAACAGGGTTATAAAATACTAAGAGGCAGACTTATACTGCAGCTCAGATAAAATAAAAAATAGGTGGGGCTTAAGGACATGTGGTTGAAAGTAAAACCAGTTTGAGGTAGTTTCTTGTCTTCTGCAGTTTGTGCTTTTTCTTCAAGTTTCCTCAGCAGACTGGATCAGCAGTGCTGGGAGGGGGGTTGCAGCACACATATTTCAATGAAAATACAATTAAAACACGTTGTGTGCTCTTCTGTTCTGGAGGAGCCAAGATGCAGCAGTTGCTGCCAGAGGGAGGGATACCATTAAAATGGGTACAAGTTCAAAAATAAATGTTTGTCTATGTTTCTTTTAAAATTTGTCTCTGATCTTAGTTTAGCAATAGTTCATTTTATTTGCAAAGCTGTCACTTTTACTGTCTAAATAAACACTTTGGTACTGATTTGGCACTTCTATCCTAATCCATCATACATGAACTTTCATGCTGTTTGTAAGGGCTTTTGTGAAGAGAGGGTGAAAACTGAGGGCAAAAGTAGTAATTTCTATTTTTTTTTTTTAAAGGCAGCACTAGGAAATGATAAGCGAAGAAGTTGTATGACATCAGTAGAGCTCATGAGGGAGATTGAGTGAGGTCCCCAGTGAGAGCAGCAGTTTTTTTGAAAAAAATAAGAACTTAGAAAATAACTATGGAGACAAGACAGAAAGATAGCAAGGAGATTTTCTTTGTTCATGAGCAAATTTGGCTTTCTTCTTAGTAATGTAAATACAGTCCAGATGGCTGGAAAGTACAAGATGCTCCCGGGGGTTAGGGTGGAGGTTGGCTGAATTAAGCTTTGCAGAAGTCAAAAGTGAACAAGTGAGATACAGAGTACTTTTTTAAAAAAAGCATAGTTGGTTTCTATTCTTTGTCAGGTTTGGGGGCTGGATTGACCATTTCATGAGCATGATTAAATAAAAGAATATAAAGAGGCAATGTTTCTCTTTATAATGTCATAATAAAGTAGGACGAATACTGATGAAAATGTATTTTTCTTTCACCAGTGGAGTTGGTCAGTTTGTAAACGAATCATAATCTCAACTTCCAAATACAGCTTGTTCTAATAAATAAGGGGCTTGGTATTTCGGAGATGAGGAGAAGTATTTCAAGATCTCTATGTACACTGAACATTATTAGCTTTGCAGCAATAATTTGGTGTCATGAATCTGGCTATGGCTTTATCCATAACGTTGGAAGAAAATAATATAAATTTGAAGTTCATGTTGTGAAACATCTTCTGATTATCTGTTGTCAGGCAAAGATTCATCGTGGGTGGTTTTGTCCTGTCTTGGTGCAACTGGGCTAATTGCCCCACTAATCACCATCGGGAGCATGGGGAAAATCCTCTCCAGCCCCTCCAAACTTCAGCTGCAGGTCTTCACTTTTATTTCCACTATTCTCTTCCTGTTTGCAGGCACAATAGGAGGCGAGTTTTGACAGTCTCAGAGCTGCAGAGTGCCAGTAACCTTGCTGGAAGTGCCTAGAAGTAATGTTGCTGCAGTAGAATGAGAGTAACACTTCAGCTTCAGAGCTGAAAGACAAAACTGTGTGTGAGTGCAGGTGAAGAGGTGCTGTGGATTTGATGGCTTGCGAATAAAACCAGCATAGCATTAAAGGAAAAGGTGAGATTTGGAAGAAATCAGTGTCTACTCAGGTGGTTGAAGCATCAATTTAGCAAGAATCACTTCTTAGTGAAAACATCCTGAGTGAACATTGTTTAGGGCTGAAGTGACAAAGGCAGCTTGCAAAAAAATAAAAAATTGCCAAGAAATTAAATGTAGTATGAGAACGTGGTAGGTCTCATTTTCACTTTATATGAAAAAACGTATGGAGTGAGTCCCTATGAATCTTGCCTTGCCTTGTATCCTTAGGCAGACCACTACTGTTACACCAGTGTTACAACTGTGAGCGTTTAAGTGTATGTTTTACATGTGAATCTAATGAGAATGGAGTCTCAAGTGCACATACCTGAGCAAGTTGGGAAGTCGCTCTTGTTTCCTTGTGTGGGAGATGGAGCCCAAGGAAGCAGATGTCTTGCTCCCTGAAGCTTTTCTTGAAGCTTTGGTGCTGTGTTGGGTCTCTTGGGCAGAGTAGGAGGTGGATGGTCTGTGTACAGCACCAAGAAGTTGCTTCTAGTTGTGAATTTGAGGTGGTTGGCCAACACAATGTGTCTGGGCAGCTCTCATGCCAGGAGTTCACATGGCAGTGAAAAAGGAGTGGGCTGATGGTGCTGGAAACAGAATGCAGAAGCAGCATGAAAGGGGAGGGACTTGGGATGTAGAGGGTAGGATTTCTTACAACCATTAGTAGTCTTGGTGTTTTGGAAGGCGTATGTATTGCTAGGAGTGGGATCCTGCAAACTGCAAGGTTGGAGTGATTGGAGCGGATGGTTTCTGGTGAGAAACTGAGAGCAACTTTGAAAATGACCGTGACACATTAGTAGGCGAGGTTAGGGGACAGTAATGAGACTGCAGTAAAAGCTAATGACTTGAAGTTGACACTGAAAGATTGGTAGAAAATGAGGGATTTTGTCTGAGGGATAAGAAGAAAGCAGGAAACCTGTGTTAACAAAAGGTGAGAAAGGAGTCATGCCGGGCCTTCACATTTCATTTTCTTTTTAAAAAGGAATGTAAGATATTTTTTCTTTCAGGAGAGATTTAAAATCTGAGAAGTCTGAATACAAGAATATATGTGGAGTGAGACAAAAAAAAAGCAAAAGGGGGGAAAAGGTCCAGGGGCCTTTTACATAGTAGCTGAAAAATGCTAGGTGTCTTTTTCTTCACTATTGCCCAAACCTTGGACATAGCTTGAAAATTATTTTGCTTAAACGGATTTGGTATAGCTTTAACCTATGCTTTTTCATTTTTTGTTATGAAGGCTAAAGGACACTGTGTGCCTCCTCTTGACAGGCTTTTTGAAGCTGCAGTTAGCACTTGTGTTTTGTCTGGTTTGAGGTACCTGTTTCTGAAAGAGGTGCAGTATATTAACACACACCTTCTCTCATGCCAGTCTGTAGGGACCTCACCTCATTTGAAGGGAGCAAGGGGAACAGAAGTGTGTAATGCAGAAACTACTTCCCTGAGGCCACTTAGAAGGTCTGTTGCAAAACCGCAGTCAGATAAGGCCATTCAGATGATTTCTGACAGTGCCATTTCCCACTGCTTGGACTGTATTTATGTGAAAATCTAATAGTGCAGTACTTAAAATACCCCACCTGAAACTAATTTTATTCTTGCTGAGAAACAGTCATTAAGATAGATACCAGACAGCAACTCTATTCTTTACAACACCGAATTGTTGAGCATTGGGTGTTTGTTAGTGGGGTTCATCGGATGACAAAGGTAAAATGAAATAGCCAGTATTACTATAAACTATAACCCGTAAGATGAGTGTGAATTAACACCTTCATTTTCAGATGTATTTATTTCAGCCAGAAGTCATAATTAAAGCTTTTCAGTTACTCTTCAATAGCTTTCCTTTGTAAGATCTTTCTAAAATCAGTCTCTGCTTCCTTATCAGCACCAAAGCTTCTACTGATTTTAGTGCTAATTCAACTTGAGTATGAATGTTACATAAATTTTCCCCAGTAGTTTCTCGCCATTCTGAACATGCACCTTGGTGCAGGGACTGTAGGAAAAAAAACCGTGCATTTTAATGAAAACCAGCAAATAATTTCTTGCATCGCTTGGTCTTACTGTGTTCTAACTATTGTGATCGTGGTGTACTGTAACTACTGCCTTGCTTTACAGTCTGCAGAGTTTGGGTAGTTTTTAGCATCACCAGGGAGATTAAATTGAAAAGTTTTTGGTACATATTTTTTTATTAGGATGTTGACAGCAAAAAAATAAAAGGTAGTTTTTGAGTAGTGTTCTAAATCTCAGCACACTTTGGCATATCAGCCGAACTGGGGGTTTGTTATCTAGTTAAGATAATAACTGGAAAAATAAGTTTTGCTCTACTCTTATAATTAAACCAAGCTGTTTCTTTGTATAGTTTGTGTTTAGAGCTTCACAATCGTCTAAAAAAGAGGGGAGGTTTCATGTGTTTGTAACTTCAGAAAAGTCAAATTCTCCAAGACCAACAGTCTGCTGTGATGAAAGGTCAGCTTTTGAGAGTTCACTGGGCATCTCTTTGAAAGAAAAGATCAAGAGATGCAATAATTTAAGTAAAGCCTAGCTTGAAAATTTTAGCTTCTGGTTTAGTAACTCCTGGTAAATGGTTTTGTATGTGAAAATGTTATGGGATGTAGTGGCTATTTTATCACTGATGATCTCAAAAGATTAAAGTACAATATAGACATGTTTTGTGTATGATGGTGACCTCTTCCTCTGCAGAGCCCTTGGAGCCAGTTTGTTGTCAAAGCCTTCTGGTCCTGTTTGTCCACACATGGGACACTAGAGTCATATTCCATTCTCCTTTTAGAAGAGCATGGAGGATTTTTCCATGTTCCTTCTTGACAGGGGAATTCCAAAATTTGAAATCTTGTAAGAGTGGTTTCCTTGACTACAAGAGTAGTAATCTCCCTGCCATGGATTGTAAACACTTCCACACAAGCAAATCTTTTTTTATGTCTCTATCTGAAGTTAAGACATTTGTCTGTCTTTTCTGCCATCCAAAATTCTTGTTTGGCAAGCTAACTCCATAAAGCTTTGTCTTTCGTTGGCTTTGTTTGTTTTGGTTTTTCCTTTTGAAAACTATTTGGTCTCTTTGTAGCATGTTCCAATTTTGTTCTGCTTTTATGACTTGTTCATCTTGCATTCCTTCAGCTAGAATGGAGAGAATTAAGTGCAGTTGTAGCTCTGATTAAAATCTTGCCTTAATTGAGTTGCAGATTCACAATGACAGACATTGGTCAGGGTGCTGATGTAGCACCTTTTACCATTCCTGGTGCCTTCCTGTATTCTGACAATACTCTGTTTTTACAGTTGCTTATGTTCATTTATCCTCTATTTCTCTCTTCACAGCATGAAGTTCAGCACAGAGTGTAAATTGCTTTCTCCATGATAGCGACTTGTTAATTATCTGTCAGAAAAATTAAGTCTCTTCGTAAGTCCTGTCTTGCCTTTTCCTTGAGGTGTCTCTGATACTTGGTCTCCTCGTGCAGGTTCTGGTAGACTGTGAGTTCTGAGTGCCATTGCTGTACAGATACATGAACATTTCTAGCCTCCTTTGGAGGGCTTCATGGTGTCAGTTGGCAATGCTCAAATAATCCTAAATGGAGAAGGTGGTGAGGAAATCTATCAATTAGATTTACACGGGATATTTTATAAGGTACAGAGAGTAGCACTGCTTTTCCTTTCACTAACTCAGTTGAGTACCAGCCCATGGTTTTGTGCCTCACTAGCCTCGTTTGCCTTACTGTCAGGGAATGCTGTGTGAGTGAGCCTTGCTATTGATATGCTGAGTTATGGTTGGGGATAGGGGTCTGTTTCTAGTTGACAGGGATGCTAACAGTATTTTGGGGAAATTTGACAAATAAGTAGAAAATCGCAGTTTTGTTTAGTCAAAGATGCTAAATAATTAGACTGAAGTTCTCTCTCTAACCCCTAGGAAATATGTTTTTGTTAAGTTTCTCAGGTGCTGATTTATAGTGAAGATGTCTTGTGGCCCTGGTATGACAGTTCTGTATTCTATTGTATCATCTGTTTTGTATGCTGAGTGCTGAGAATGGAAAAGATGGAAACATGGTTAGATTGTCAGTTGTTTCCAATGAAGAAATCTCTGTTTGGTGGAACTGTTTGCATTCCTGTGGTCAGCAGTATAAGGAAATACCATGTTATGAAAAATTCCCAATTGTTTCCTTAAGGGCTCTTGGAGTTGCACAATCTTTTGATGGTTTTGTTTGTTAAAAAAAACCAAAAAAACTTAGTTGCCAGCTTTTCAGTTTGGAACTCAAAATTCTCTTAAATATTTACTAGAGCTTTGCTTTTATGCTCAAGGTCTGGATTCAAACCAGAAGTGTGTTTTCCTAATGCACACTGATCAGTCATTATAATATGAGTAGCTGAGGAAGATTATAATTTCATTCCAGGGCATATTTCTTTGGGCTGTCCCATCAGTTCCTGCACTATCCCTCATTGTGATTACTCATAGTTTCTGGATACAGTTCTAAAACGTTACTTCTCTAAGAGAGAGAGAGGTAGCTCTCAAGTAACCAAGTGGCTTTTGCGCCTTAAATCTCAAGAAGATAAATGTTATTTCTGACACACAAATTCTTTTGTCCTACAGGCTGAAGCCCTCATTTAGCATTTAATTTGTACTTGCATTTTCAATATCCTGTTAGGATTTGTGTAGTATGTCTGATTTCTGACATACGCAGTTATTCAGATGTATTGCAAATTTTTTCGAAGCTGTTCATATTCAATATCTGTCTTACTGCTGTCATCTCTTGAGTTAAAATCCATCTCTCTCCCTAATTTATTCATCCAAGAATGTATATTGTTATTACTTTCCCTGATCTGAGAGCTGATTCTGAGTTTGTTCTTTAATGTGTGACTGTTACTCCTTTCCAGATGTTCTTTTTCCCATTCTTGATATGATCTGCATCCTTTGTTACTGATTATATAATTTTATTTTGGGCATAGAGGTATTTAACTGATGAACAAGAGCTGGGGATGTGGTCTAAACAGTGCAAAGTGCAGTGAAGACATTTCCTGACCAGTGTCTGTGTCAAAGTTTCTTGCTCATACTCCAGTGGTGAGTAGAATGGGATGAAAAACCTCTGTGGATTAAGCAGAGGGAATTAAGTCATGGCACTAAATGGCAGAGTAGTTTCGTAATTGTCAAGTATTTTTTGTTGTTGTTTTAATAATGAGAATTTTGAATTGGGGAGGGATTAAGAGCTTGTAAAGTGCATTGAGTGGTAATAGGGAGAAGGGATGTGAAGAAGAAGAAAGGGATTGTAACAAAGAGCTTGTGACAAAGGACAGGAAAAAAATTTGCTCGAAAGGATATGATGGTTGGAGTGTCACAGTTTCTGGCTTTCTCCCAGACTGTCTCCTGCTACTGAGAGCTGTAGGATCTCCAGCCTCTGCAGTGCCCAGAGGTGGGGACGCAGCTGAGCAAGCTGCCCATTGCTGTCCTGGGGCTACGCTGGCCGTCCTGGGAGGAAGCAGTGCTGTGCAACCACAGGGAGACTGAAGTGGTGTCAAACACCATCAGATATGGGCACCTCTGTGTTCTGCAAACCAGTGCTATTAGACCTGAAGCTGGCAAAATTGGAGAGACTTATTAAATTTTCATGTCTGAGAGTGGTCTACCAATGCCCTGTGGAAACAGTAGCTGCTAGCCTGGAAGAGAGTCTCTTCTTGCCTGTGACGGCTACGCTTAAAATAACGTATCAGGAGCTTGCGTAAAAATAGCATTCCCTTATCTCTAACAGTGTGAAGTAGATGAAAAATAAACTGTGCTCATGCCAAGAATAAACAGTCACGTTAGAGTGTTTAAATTCCTGGTGCTGTGGAGTACTCCTGCTCTAGCATGGCATTTTGATGCCAATGCATTTCTTCCTCTTTCTCCACTCACTGACATCGCTTTGTGTGCTCTGCCAGGGAGCAGTTGGCAGGACAGCAAAATGAGCAGATATACCCAAGCCTCACACAGAGGACCTCGGTAGAGAATTCTGTCCCCTAAATCTCCCCTAAATCTATATTCCTGTCAGGTCTAAAAGTAGATGAAATAGTCTTGTGGCTGTTTACCTGTATTACACCTATAATACTCTGTATAAGTACATTGTTCATTCCTAAATGCAAACTTGCTGAGCAAGAAATTGACTTAATATAAATAAATAATTCAGGGAAAATAGACAATTTGAGCAATAACAAGGTGCAATAACATCTAATTTTGACTTCTCTTAGAAGGTTGTTTTTTGCTTCAGAGTATCTTGTGACGATGGTGTCTTCCAGTATTTTTGGGTAATTCTACTTGCATTATTTTTGTGCACACTGTTTTTTTCGGAAGCCAGTTCTTTACTCCTGAAATTCGTAGAGCACATTGAATAATCCAGCTTTTAGTGATGATGGAAAATGGGATAACCAGCCTGCTGAAGTGTTGAAACTGGTGAAGTATTTGTAGTGTGATATGCTGAGAAGACCTAAGCAGTAATGCTTGAGGATACTACAGTGAAGTCATGAAAGAGTAAAAAGGAAAAGCTGAGAATGGTTGAAAGAGTCTGTTGCAACCTGATGAATTAAAATGGGTTAACAAGTCGGTGAGAAGTACCAGCCTTGCCTGATGGTAGGCTGAGCTCAGTGTTTTCACAATGCATAAAATGTCTAATTTGCAATGTATAGATCTTAAAAAAGAAAATGTAGCATATGTTTTGTATGCATGTATGAAATGAAGGAGTCTGGCCCCTGTCCCCCAGGAAATAACTGTTTTTTCTTGATGGAGGGGCTGAGGGAAAAAGGAAGGTGATGGAAATAACATGTCAGGTTTGACTGAAGATAACATGTGCTCACAGCCTGTGAAGACAAAAGATGACAGAAGTAAACAATTGCTATTTTATTTACTCAGTGTACTTTCATGCTAGAAGATGAATGCAAGAGGAAAACCCATTACTGCTCAGTGGTGGGAAAAGGTCAGAGCTGGGCGGTTGTTTCCGTACGAACTTTGAGCACCAGCAGTTGTCAGTTTTCGAAGGGAGGTGTTTTGTTCCTGTCCTGTGTTCCTGCCCTGGCTCTGCAGCACAGCGGCTGCTCTGGAGTTCAGGTTCCTCAGGGCTAGAACAGGAATTATGGATGGTGGCTGTTTTGCTCTACTTTAAAGTGTAGCAGGTAGCCTGGATTTTCTGTTTTGTAACCTGGTCAGTGTTGAGATTCACAACTAGGCACCCTTAGATGAGACTTTCTTATGAGATTTTTGTATATGAAAAATGCATAATATGATAACAAAATAAAATGTAATTAAATGAAAAATTCTGAAAAAGAGTTCAAGAAGCTAAATGTGTTGATGCTTTATGTATACAGTATATTCCAGTAATGTTGAGAAACCTACCTGGAGTCAGTCATGTCTTTTTTCTGTTTTACAGGTCAACTATATTACTAGAGAGGAGGACTGCTGTGGAAAAACTCAAGGTACCTAAAACATTTTACTGCCTGAATTCTTGCTATATTCTTGCTGTGTTCTACTGTAACAGTATTAAGGGCAAGAGGGAACTGAATCAGTGTACTGCCACTTTTAAAGTGGTTTTATTAAAAAGCACAGACAAAATACCCATCACAATAATCTCATTAAGGTTGTGCAGAGTACTTTTGTGGGATAAAGTTGTACCTCAGCTTTGGTGTGTGTACAAGAGTCTGAACAAAGCTGCATAATATTTGCTCTAAATATGTTATAGAACTGCATAGACATAAGGATATTGAGGTGTCCTGCAAGTTCCAGCCCCAGTGAGGTGGATATTCCCTTGTTGTACAGTGGGGTACAGGCACCAGCTGATGATAAAGATCATCAAAGATGAGTGAATGTGGTACTTGCAGCTTTGACATTCTTCGCAGCAGTTAGCAGACTTTGCAAACAGCAGTTAACTGCTCCATGTACAGTTCCCAAAGTGCAAAAGGAGTGGTCTGAAGATGGCGGAACCTGAACAGCAGCCTGTATTTTACAAGTTGGAACTGGGGATTCTTTTATACATTTTTCAGACATTCTGTTAATGTCATACAAGTGTATCTGTGGTGTAGATAACATATATTGTGTTGTGGTCTTTATTTTTATAATAATAGGCAGCAAACATTCTTACGGTGGAGTCTTTTAGGGATTGAGTGCCTGTTCTCTTATCTGAAGTATTTTTTGTCTACCGCTCTTTTCTGTAGCTCCTCAGGTCTTTATTAAAATAAGACAGTGTTATAACTTGTGTTTTCATATCTGTTATGTAACTAAAAATACTATATTAAAATAATCCTAGTATTTGGCTAGGGCTCTTTTTGGGGATTTTTCTTAGCTGGGGAGTTTTTCTCCTTTCTTTGTTGTGAACTATTACCTGTGAAATGCTACAGGTACCTTGCAAATGGAACGCTATGAGGTCGAAGCAAGGAAGAAGTCAAAATATTATCACTTCATCAAAATACAAAGACATGGCTTTTAACAATAAAAGCTGATTTTTTGCTCCTGTGCACTTCAAATTAAGAGATGCTGAGCTGCCTTCTTCCACTAAGAGTGCATTGGTTTGTTACTTGTGAGTAATGATGTAGTGAATTCTGGCACTTGCTACCCAGTTAATGCTAAGTTTGCATTGTTTGTAGCAGTGTAGGTTGCTTGTGCCACACGTGCAAAAGCAGTTTGCTGCAGATGAGAATAGAGTTTATATGGAATTAATTTCTCAAATTTCTATTATTAGTTCAGCTTTTAGAGACATCAAGCATTTGTCTTTGTGATTGAGGGAAAAAATAATGGGTGTTTTCTTATTGTTTGAAGAGTGCGAAAATTTAAAAGAAAGGGCAGTGCAACTTAGTCCTGGTAAAAATAAAATGTGTTCAGTTCTTCACCTGCTGGTGGGTAGTTATGCTTGCATTGCAGGTGATACAAAACTACTCATGTCTGTTATTTGAAAATAGAATTGAAAATACAGGAGAGAAATCCTGTCGAAGAGCAAAACCAACAGTGTTGTCACTGGCGTATTCATCTATAATGCCTTTCGTTTCAAGAAACTGGGTAATTTCTTGGTCCTTTCACTTTCGCTTTGAGATCATTCAACTCATTGCTCCCACCTGTAAATTGAGGTCTTCTGTGATGCTTGGGGTATTTAAAATACAGGATGTTTTCCTGGGATCTTGGGATACTGCTAGACATGGAGCCCCAGTGTGGCTGCATTCCCTGCAGTGCTGGACTGGCTTCTCCTGTAGGCTCCTGGTAAGATGAGAAGCTGGCAAAAAGCATAAAAAGGAATTAATGTGTGGCTGGAAAAAAGATACAAGGGACTCTCAGGCATTTTATCTGGCGTCTCCAGTGCTGAAGGAGAGGTTTCTATCTCTTTGCTCATTTTAGACAGGAGATTTTGCTCTTGACGTTTTTTTGCCCCTCACTGTGCGGAACCTGTCAAATCCTTTTCCTGACACTTTCTCCCCCGTCAGTCTCTCAGAAAGACTTCAAAAGAGATTTTTCCCAATTGCAAAAGGAACCAGGCATGGCCTTTCTTACTCACCCTGCATTTGAAGCATTGATAAGTAACATGTGGCTGGCTCCAAACTGCTGACTTTCCCAGCCATTTAAGAAAACACTGTTAGGAGTCTGGTTTTAAAAGAAATTAGAGGATTGTTCTCCCTTCTTTGCAATTGCTCTTTTGTGTCATGTGTCCCAAGAGGCTTGATTCTTTTCTGTCTGAAGCAGTGAGAATTCACTACTGTCTTTCTGATTAACACATATTGAAAAGAAATGTCAAATTTTTAAAACTTTTCCATATGGGAAGGGTTTCTTTATTCATAATCTGTGTCACGCTCTTTAAGTTGTAACTTTCTTTTTCTTTAATGCCTTTGGATCATCGCTGTTTGGAAGTGCCCTAGCAGAAAGAAAAATACTATTTTTAGAACTTGAGACTGAGTAAGAGGAATCAAAATCTACTGTCTTGCATAACTTTTTAAACCTGCTACGCAGTTTGGCAAAGGTGCAGACTGAGAGGTCTTTTCCATAAAAATGTGGTTGGGGCTTCATCTTTAAAGACAGGATATGCCTGAGGGCAGCCCTGGTCCTTTTAATAAGAGTTAAGCTCACTTGAAAGGCCAGGCTGAAGATGAAGAAGAATGTAACCTGGGGAGTTTTGAGTTTATTCAGTAACTCCAATCTGATGCATCTCACTATAATGATGGGAGAACATGGTAAAACAATTGCCTTTTTATTTTCTGCTCTGTCTAAGGAGCAGTCTAAAAGTAAATTGTACAAAAATACAGTAAGATGCAAGACTAACCTAAATCTGTTTTCCAGTCTATCACCTGAATTGATTTTTCTTTTAGAAATAGTAATAAAACCCCAAGCCCTCCCTGAAATACAGATAGTGTGGCTGTATTACCCATAACCATTTAACCTGGTCGAATACAATTCAGTGTTGTCTTTTAGCTGTTGGGAAAGCTGCACTCCCTTCATGTTGTCCCACTTGGTTTGTGTGAGGAGGGCTCAGATCTTGAACTATTAAAACGTTCAAAAGACTTGTTTAGGCTGTTTTTGAAAACATCTCACAGAACTCTAACATCCAGCAGGTTTGTAAAGCTGATTTTTTTTAGTGCCTCTATCTGATATGAAGCACATTTCTAAGCCGCAGGTAGCATTACTCACTTAGACTTTTAAAATCCCATTACACATAGTACTGAGGAAAAGGTCAAAGTAGGGCAGAGCAGGACAGTTGCCCAAGTATTTTTGCATGTTACCAATGTAGAGTTGACTAAAACTTTTGTCTGTGCCCCACTGAAAGTGTCAGCCTGCAGTGTCCCATTCCCGCCACCTGCATGCACCCTGTTTTCCAGGATGGCTGCAGCAGCTCTGCTGAAGGTCATGTTCCTAACTAGGCTGCTCTAGTGTTGGTGGGTTTGAGCCCCTGGACTTTTTAATCCTTCAGAGAGGCTAGATGGTGTTTGTGGGACTATTTTAAGCATGCTCTTGAGTGCTTTCCTCCCACCCTGCCCAGTGCATCTTTCAACACTCCCTCTCCATTCTCCAAACAGCCCTCACCCTTCTAGTCCGTCAAGGAGGGATTGGGATGAACGTTGGCTCAAAATCTCTTTAGGCATGATGCTTCCTAGGTTCAAGCAAGGGAAAAATAAATGTTTACTCCTGGATATACAGTATTTCATGCAAACATGGAAAAATTGTCTTCTGTCAGCTACCAGCCCCGATTGAACCATATTTAATCGTTGTAGAAGCCTGGGGTCCTCCAGCTAAATGTAAATTTATTGTCTCCTCTGAGCCCGATTGTCAGAGTGAACTTCCTGATTTTGGTCAGTTTTTTAATTGGTGCAGTTTAAGTCACCCAGATGTGGCTCTTCAAATGTCAGTGACTGTAGATAATCCTGTCTGCGTGAATGGTGAAACCAAATATGTGATACAAGTGTATTTCTGCCTTAAATGCCTGTTTCCAGTAAGTATTCGTAAAAATAAGTTGTCTTGCAGTCTGATAACAAAGACAAAATTAAACACGGATTTGGGCTTATGCACATTTCCTACAGTTATGTAATGTGATGCCTTGTTCTCTAGTGAATCAATTTAAAGCTTTTTTTATTCCTAACATGAGAAGTTTCAATGCATAGAAGTCTGAGTCTTTTCTTTAATCTCACTAAATATTTGTAGTTGCAGACAGTAATATTTGTTCATCCTGTATCTGCACTCTGCGTTTTTCTCGTTCAGATTGAAACGTAACCACATTAATTTACGATTTGCATTTAAAGTCCCGCATTTGTTGGACTTTTTCTTTCCTGTTGAGATGAAGAAACTCTCTGGAACTCAGTTCCTGTTTATTTGGCTGTCTCAACCTTGTCCTGTATGGACGTGACAATGGTGTTGTATCTCCTCCATTTCTCGAGCTTTCCCTGCTGGGGGTAGTGCTCAAGCTGAACTGAGCTGTTAACTGTGACCAGGTCATCAAAGCACTGGAACTCTGTCCAGATATCATAAACAGATTTAAAAAAATGTGGGATATATGTTGTGCAAGTTAAAGTAATCAAAGAGAATTTAAAAAAAGAAGGATAAAAGGAGGTCCTGTTCAACATTTCTGTAGTTTCTGCCTTTCTCCTGAAAAACCACTTGCTTTGTGTGTAGCTCCTGGTGCTTTTAGTACATATGTGAAAGAGCTGTGGTGTTGTCAGTTGTGTTTTTAAAAATTATTATAAAAACACAGTAATTTTCAGCATGGATTATTGTTACAAAAAAGAACCTGGTTCTCTGTAACCTCGGCACCAAGTGATGATTTTCTTGTCTCAGAAGAGCCAAACTGAAGTTTCTCGGGCATAAACAGACTAAATTTGAGCACTTGTACTGCTTCTCTCACTGTTATGGAAAGCTGGAGTAGCTTAGAAGTTGAGGATGAGGAAGTTTAATAAGTAAAACAGGAAAACATCACCCTAGGATACTGATCCATAGCAGTAAGGAAGGCTTATCCAAATTCCTTCAACCTTTTAAAATGCGAGTAGGGTGCTTGAAGCGAGGATCCCACTTCCTCGGGCATGCTGCTAATCCCCGAGTTTGTACAGGATTTCAGTAGCTATTACTTCTGCTGTGGCTTTAGGAAAAAAGACATTCAGGCTTTCCAAGACAGTTTTCCAAGCATAGCTTCTGAAGGCTTTATTTTAGTTATGTTAAAATACTGAATTGTTGGTGGTGCTGGGTTTTTGGGGTTTTTTTGCTTTTGTTTCTTGCCTTTTTTTTCCCCCCATGAGTGCCTGGAACGTGTTAAAGAGTGTTGGATTGCTCTTTGCCATTTTCCGCTTTCCCTTTTCGAGGTTGCTTTCATGGAAACAGTTTGCTGGCAGCAGATAAGTTTCTGTATCTCGTTCCCTGTCAAATTCCTCAGTCCATGTGATAAGGAGTTTCATAGGAGGCAGGAGGAGGAAGAGGACAGCATTCAAGTGAAGTCTCTGATTGCAGCAGGGAGCAGAGGAGCTTGGTGGGCACCTCCAGAAGGAATTGTAGGGAGTGTGCATTGCCAAGCATGGGAGAGACGCACTGGAGCTCTGGCATTCACCACACAAAAACCTGTCCTTTTTCAGCTGACACAAGAAGGATGTTAAAAGTTAGTAGTACAGATTGTTTTATCACATCCTGTTAGTTATAAATTAATGAAGAACAGTTCTGCAAAGAGTAGCTGATGTAATTCTTCAGTTGCTTGTGACATGGCCATCAGATTTTCAGCTCTTTCTGTGTGATGCTGGAATTAAAACTGGAAATGCTATTCAAAATTGCACTGGTATCTTTTAAATGATCAGGCTTCTACCTACAAGAGAACAGATCTACCTTAAAATTAAATACTTTTTCCAAAAGGTAAATTCGTTCTATTTTGCTAGCATTATAGCTGTTAATGAAATGGTTTTAAATGTGTCTCTTTACATCTACCACATTGTACTTAATTTTTTTTAATTCCTCCTTGGCTTAGGAATAAGTCTTCCCTTGATGATTTAAAATTGCTGAAACTTTGTAAAGTATAAAAAACTCAAATGTGGTTAGATGTATATTGTGTCTTTACTGTGGAGACTGTTGGATTTTATCTGGTTTGGCTTTATTCATCAGCTGAGCAGAGTGAATGAGGAATATGTGTTTTAAAATCGGATTTTTTTCTAAAGTAGTTATAAACCTGGAAACTCTCCCACTCAGTACCGATTTAACTTTAGCAGCAGCCTGTGGGTTTGTGATTTTTTTACCCCCCCCCTTCACTTATTAACCTGTATTCAGAAATTACAACATCCTTAGCAAATGCTGATATTTAGAAAGTCAGTTTTTTGTTGCCCCTCTGCTGAAGCTGGATTTGTATAACGTCTTTGTACAACAGATCAGTTGTAGTAACATGAAGGTTTTCTCTGTCTGCTAATGACCAATGATTCTTCATAGAAAAGAGTCTGTTAAGTGTGGAAGTAAGCTTAAGATTTGGCTTCTTTGTGTGTCAGGTTAAAACAAACTTGAGTCAAGTTCTTTGCAGCTGATGCTCCCTTAATTCCGCTCCTCCTGCAGAGCTTTTGCTGCTAACTGAAATTTGCCAACACTCGAGTCTCTGCTGGTTATCGGCGTGGAGTGCTAGGAACTGTGATGTGTGTTGTGTCATCTTACGCTGAGGAGAGTCTTGGTTGAAGGGTGATGGGGTAAAAACAATCACTAACAAAGCATGAAAGTCTGATTTCTTTGTGCTCTGCATTCAGGAACAGTTTTCCAGTGGTTGACAGTTGCTGCTGTTGTCCAGTGTCTACAGCTTAACTTAGAGATATGGAAGGTTTCATGTCAAGTAGTTCGGTTTGAAGCTTATCCATACCAGTAATTGGAGTAACCTATAAATCTCTTAATTTTAAATTCAATTTAATCACGTTTTTTGGATTAACAGTAGTGCAGGTATGCAAATCAGTGAGTGAATTGCTGAATCAAATGTGTTTATTCTCCATGGAAATTGACCATTTATACTTGACAAAGGCTGTTACTTTAGATTGAGTTAATTCTTCTAATAAGCTAAAGCAGTCAATCCCTCGAATATTACAATTAAACAACAACAGAACGAACCCATCTGAATTCTGTTTGCGGTCTTTTGTGTTCCTTAAAAAAAAAAAAAAAGTTTTGAAACATTGTAACACACAAGAATCCCAGTAGTGTTTATACTACATTGAACCTATCACCTTGATGTTTGGAGGAGCAACCTGCTACCATGAAGGTATGGAAGGAGGCAATTTTGTGCTTCCAAAGCCTGTTGATACAAGTCCCAGTCTTGTTGAAGGCAGTGACTTCAGAAAGCATCAGTGTTGCTTTCAGTACATTTGCATCTGGCGTATCAAAGCTGTTCTTACCTGGCTCCCAGTAATGTGTTTGTATGAAACAAGTTCAGAGCAATTGCAAAGAAGGGAGAACAATCCTCTAATTTCTTTTAAAACCAGACTCCTAACAGTGTTTTCTTAAATGGCTGGGGAACTGAGTGCTGCAATTTCCCTGCCAACCTTCTGCCTTTGCTAGGGAATATAAAAATATAAAAATGGGAATGCTTGTTATAAGGAAGTTAAAGCCTGCAGGTAGTAAAGTGGCTCTTTAACAAGTGAATTAGAAGTTGGATAAAATATATCCCCACCTACCGAAGACTTCAAACATTTTGTTGTTCCTACTTTTTATTTTTAAGAGGCAAGGAGGGGTTTATAGCAGAGTTTAGGAATCTCTTAGCAACAAGGAACCATCTTTCAAAAGTTGAAGTTTTTGCCGAAGAAAATAGAAAGGAGAAAAAAACTCTCTCACAAATTAAATTTTAAAGTATAATAAGTCTGGCCAAAAGATATTCTGAGAAACAATTTGCTAAAGATACCAGAGCCGACAATAAATCATTTAAATTGAATCATTTTGAGTACATCAGGAATGAACATCCTGCCAGACAGACTGGAGAGCTGATAGATGACTGAAGTATAGAAGAAATACATGATGGAGATAAGGCACGGAACGAAAGTTAAATGATTTTTATCCAAGTTGACTTTCCTGAGAGATTTTAGGGCAGAAACTTCACTTTGTAGGTCATATTTTGAGAATTGGTCTTAAATTGAAATGTTGGTAAAAAAGATTTTTAGAACATAGAAAAGAAAAGTAGCAAATTGCCAGGAGTAGATACCATTTGCCCAAGAGAGCTTATGGTAACCACCAGAGACAACATTGATCTGGCAGCTGTGATCTGTTACTTAAAATGGCTGCAAGATCAGAGGCAGGAAGATAGACAACCCAATTTCAATACATTAAAAGCATTCCAGGAATAGTCAGGGTACCACAGACCTGCAGGTCTGTACAGGCAGGTTGGTATGTTTCATTAGGAACGAAGACCACAAAATTGGTAAATGCGTGGGCAAATACGTGGGCAAAAATTTATCTCAGGATTTGAGAGAAGTGCTCATGTGCATTTCAGATAGGTGACCTTTAACCTTAGGGTGGGACATGCAGTTATTTAGGTCTCTTTTTCCTCCTCTTCAGCTTGCAGAGTTGAACTTGCTGTTGGTGTCAAGTGCAAAAAAAGCCCCAATCATTTGCTTTGTAATCGTTTAACCTGTTGAAAAACTTTTTAAAAACTTAACAGCCAGAAACAGAATACTATACCACAATAGTAACTTTGTGATAAATTAGATGGATGTCAACAAATAACTGGATTATAGGAAATAGTGGACTGAAATTAACTGTATTGCCTCAAGAACACTAAATTACATTTATGTAGTGAAAATCTGTGACTGCTGACGTACATGGATTTAGATGTGAATGTTTGTTTAATTTTGGTCAATTTCTGACCACAAGATGTAGGTGAAGCTTAGTTTGTAGTAAGTGTGTCATGGTCAGTAAGTAGACTCCTATGAAATCTGCCAAGTCTGAATTTTCTCCCATCTTAGTATGTGATTGGCATACATCAGACTCTCTTTTACATTGCTGATAACACACACTTCTTGGTAAGAAGATACAAAATAACTAGGGTAAAGTGTCATCTTGGCATCAAATACCAGGCTTTAGGAAAAAAGTGTTGTTTGGACTGAAAGTGGCTTCAAGCTTTTTCATGGCTACAGCCTCTTTAAGGTACTTAATGATGGTGAAATGGCTTTAAAGTGAAACAGATTTCCTAGACCAGCCCAAAGCCGCTCTCCAGCATCTGTCAGCTTTATACCAGTTTTGTACCAAAGAATTACAAAATGAGCAAAGGTTACCAGAAAGGTCAGGTTACTTCCATGGAAGTATTTTCTCTGACCAAATCTGTCCCTTAGGCTTTGGGAATATACACTGTAGATAAATTTGTGTTATTCTCTTTCAAGCATAAAACATGAAGCTTGCACCATTGCTATTTTGCACACGTTGTGTCATATGGAAGAAAGCATATGTTTGTAGGTGGGTATTGATAAGCTTGTACGATTTAGAAAAGTATTCAAAAATCCTTTCATCTTCAGCATAACTTAGTGTTGTGTGTTTGTCGTGAATCATGCCAATTTAACTCTGGCTCATCTGACTGTCGTATAAGGAGGGGAGCTTAAATCAGTTTTATAAAATACATTTTGGTGCAGTACGTTCAATACATTTTGCTGCAATAAACTCTTTATTGCCGTGACTACAGCAAGGTGCTTGTAGTGGGCTGATGGATGCAACATGTTTGTTGTTGCTTTCACTCCGCTTTCAGCATGAACCATTAAACGATTTCTAGTATAAAGGAGTGCTATGTTTATTTACATATCATGCTAACATTGAGATGTAGAGACTCTAGTACCACATTGATGTCCAGAAGTGTGCGTTTTGCGACTCATTTGCTAGCTTTTTGGCTCATTTTTCTTTCTTGACAGCGATAAAATACAGAAGACAGTCTTTGAGATGCACGTTAGCTTCAAGCACTTACTGAGAGTGGGAGAGAAAGCATTGTCATTACTTTAAGAATCATTTATGGAACTTGTTAAACACTGTTTCATGTTAAACTTGTTTGCTTTATAGTAGTCCCCATGGATGAATATTTTTGTAATGAAGTAAATTTGTATTTTGATCGCAAACGCAATAAAATTCTTGCTACCTTTCTCCCATTCCTCCTTCCTTCACTTTTCCTCCTGCTCTACTCCCTACAAGTTGAGATTTTATTTCTTTATATTTTTTAAGGAATTGGTCATATATTTTTACTTCATGATTGTTATGCTGGCAGCTCTTGCACTTGGTACTCTGAAACCTTGTTTGTGCCTGGTGACAGTTTCTCACAGCATATTTTAGTCTACACTCACACTGTTGCCAGATCTCAAGATGTGCTTGGCACTGCGAGGTTCTCGTTTTATACTGTGTTGTATCTCACTGCTGAGAATTAGTCAGTAATATGTGTTGTTGACTTGGGCAATGTAAAAAAGACCTCTGGTTGTGAGATGCATAGAAAAGTGTACTACCCGTTGTGCACGTGAATTGCAAGAATTTAATGAATAGGCTCTTGTTTTTAAATTTGCCACTTAGACTTTTTTTTTTCCCCTGGGCTAATAAAATAGTTAAATGATCTCTTCCTACATGTTCGCTCCGTCTTGCCTGTAGCTTGTCTGTGTTTTAGAGCAGCACGTGCCTTGCATAACTCGAGATTTCTGCAATATCAATGCCTACTTGTGGATTGTGTGCCTCTGTTGGAACCACTGTAAGTCTGTGGTGCAGCCAACGAAGTCTAGAAAATAACTCACTTCATGCCAGAGAGAGCTTAATTAGACAGTGAATTCAAATGGTATGTAATTGTCTAAAGTTAGGCAAAAAGAATCGCACTCTATGACTTAATGGTTTCACAAACACAAATGTTGAACATGAAGATGTTAAGTTTCAGTACTTTGTACATAATATGGATGATAAGTGAAAACTGTTGCTTTAGGATTTAGGAGTTTTTCTTTTAAACTGGGGACTTTTAGCCATTGAGCAACTTTCTTCCTGATTCACATCTCAGAGAAAAACTTAAGTCATCCCAAGTGACTCACAAATTATTTAACTGTGAAGTATGAACTTCTCTTGCGAGTTCAGATGGTGCTATTTGTTCGTAACCATTCTGTGATGTAAGCATTTCTAGGCACAATCGAACAACTACCATATTTCAGTAATTATTCCAGTAAATGTGATATGTGTTCATATTCAGCATAAGTAAAACAATTTGCATGTGTTACAGCTGGATGTGAAAATTAGGGACTTTCTAAACCCTTTTTGCATTCTTTTAGTGTGACATTTTCTGTTGTGTATCAAATCTGAGAGGTGTGTACCACTAAACCTCATTATTACTCATCTGTAAGTCTGGTTTGGGACGTAAGTAGTATGTGGGCTTGGAACCCTCTCTGCATCTGAATTTTTAGCCGTAGTGACTAAAATTTATCTCCAGCTCGAAGCATCATGCCTAAATTTAAATGGTAAATCCTTAAGAGCAGAAGAATTGTGCTTTATTTCTGGGGTAGATCTTTCATGCTTTTAAGTAATACTTAAATCTTGGATAGGTTTGCCACACAAGAGAGAATTTTGCTCTGGAGAAGAAGTAGCAAACAGAGAAGAGACTAGTCAGTGAAGAGTTGTGTTTAGTTAGCCACTTGGCATATGTGCACTTGCAAGATTCACTTGAATGATTTCTATTTGTAGTGCTCAGCTGGGTTCTACTGATACAGTGAAACTTACTGTTACCACTTTTAACATCTATCAGTATTTTCACAGCCTTCTATCAAAATATTGCTGAAAACTGAGCCTGAGAAACAAATTTGAAATCAATAACCAACACCCATTCTAGTAAGTATGGCTGGGGAAGAGTCGTTTTTAAGCTACGTAATTTTTTTAAGGCATCTGCAGCTCTATCACCATTGCCTACTTTACTGAAATATCTTCTGTTTTGAGGTAGGTCTAAAAAAGCCTCTCATCCTTCTGGGATTTTTAGATTAAAGACTTCTCCATGTTCTGCTGTTTAAGAATACCTTTGTCTTGTATAGTCCAGTATTTAGGATAAGTGGGATATTAAGAAATAGAATTATTCGCATTGCAGCACTTCATGTGAAAAGAACTAATGGTCTTGGAAAGCTGGCCTACGTACTTTGGAGGTCTTGGCATTGCTCAGTGTGATGTGATTGACTGATCACCTGCAGAAACTTTCTGTGCATGTTTCTAATATGTGGGAAAGCCAGGTTTTGCTGTGGCAGACAATAAGCAATGTAGGAAATCGTCCCCCAATGGATTTGCCCAATGTTGAGTAGCTTAAAAAAAAATTGTGGGAAGAATGATGAGTGCTGCTCTTGCTTCCCAGCAGCAGTGGAACTGTTCATGCAGCAATATAGTGAGATTACTTGCAGTCTAAATTGTGCTACGCTTCTGATGTGAAAATGTGCTGCTTCTGTTTACCCTTTATTGAGTCATTGGTTCCAAGAGAGAAAAAAGAGATGGTATTTTAAGCCATTTGTACAAATCATATCTTCCAGTCAAGCATAGGATTTGGATTTACTTTCCTTGGGAAGCTGTAAATTACTGAAAATCCTCTGCTTTTGTGTTTTCCAAATTATAACACTGCATGCTTGTATAATGGTTTTGGAGATTATACCAATCTTTCAGAAGCATAGCTCTAAAAATTAGGGATCCTTTTTTTAAAAGATAATGCTTGCATATTATATGAATCTTGTTTACTAGAAGGATATTTTTCTCCCATTTTTTTTATTAGTGTGTGGACACGATATCACAGTCTTATTTCTGCAGAATCTTTTTCTTTCCACACATTGGGGCACAGGCCTGTAGTTTTAACAGACTCGGTTTATTCAGCAAAGTACAAGCTGGTACTTCATTGCTTTCTTGTAAAGGGAATAGCCCTGTGATAGTTACTTCTTACCATAGGTACTGGTCTTGAAAATGGTCAAGTGAAAATACTTTCTTACTGGTGTCATTCTTTTGAATACCTGTGCGGATGATTGAGTGCCCCAGCCAATGAAAAGGTGACCTGCTGCTACTAAAGATCAAAGGAGCTCTTTTTTACTGGTGGTATTGGAGCTGAAGAAAAAAATGCCAGTAATGTACATTAGAAGTGTTTTGCTGTGTGTGGCTTTACCCAGCAAGAAGGAATCAATTTGGAATTTTTAAATGGGGACTGCCTTGGATTGAGGGAGGAAAAAAATACATGTTATTTTTGCTTTTAAAATATATTAGAGGAAAAAATGAGCTGCTCATGTAGACTGGTGACTTTGAGTGGAATGAAATTTCCAGGGCTCAGCGGGGTAAGGTTTGCTTATGGTACCAATAGCATCCCCCTTTTATACACTTGATGCCTTTCCTGAAATCCCAAGGGTGGTGTGAGGGGATTTCATTCATAGGAAAGACTCTAAAGGACTGAATTCTGCCTTACATTCTGGAGCTTCAGGGCTGCAAGCATTGGTGAGATTACTTACCAATAAGTAGTAATTTCTCACCAATGAGTCTTACTCTAGAATAGGTGGAGCCAGGTCTCTATAGCAGCTTCGCTGGGAAAGCGCGATCCCAAGTGAGAGTAACAGCTTTTGTAAAGTTCCCCCGAATCAACCTATCTGACATCAGCCAATGTAAAAACACCTTGGCAGTGCTGATGTAGATATGCAGGTTTCTGAGGTCATCCCACCTTGTCTCTGCCAGTGATGGTTGTCTCCTGCATGCTGAGCCTGGCTTCGCTGGCAGCTCCGCTTCCCCCCTCAGCCGCCCTCTCCCCCAGATAACTTTATCCTCATAACACAGATACTCAGCACTCCAGTCTGGATTTCATTTCTTCTCCTACAGCTCCGAGTGATCTCGTGCGCATTCCTGACGCGTTACCAGCAGCCCACATCTCCGAAAGTGCCGTATCAGCTTTCAGTGGCCAAAGCTCGGAGGGGAAACAGGCCAGTTCCTCCATGCGCAAACAGCTGGGCAGTTGTGGATGGAATTAATTGCTGATAGGCACTGGCTGTGTTTTTCTTCTCTTGTCATTTCCTTTGCAGCTGTGAAAGGCAAGGTTTTAAGGCTTTGAAAACAGCGCAGACCTTCTCAGTGGGAGTAATGTAAGAGTACTGAAATATATGTGTAGATTAGGATTTGCATACGAAGTAAAACCTCTCCTAAGCTATAACAACCAGCACTGTTGACATTGATATTTAAATTCCAGGTGCATCTTCCGAAAGGAATTTCTGACTTTGGTCTTCTGGCTTGAGAAAAAAATCTGTTTGAAGAGATTTGGTTTTCTCAAAGCCATAATCATTGTTTTCTGAAAACAGGAGTCTGAAGTTGAGTGTTGAAAGCAATATGTTAGGAAAATGGTTGTCTTCCATGTATAGTCTTGGAGCTATTATATAAAATGGACTGATGCTGCTTTAGCCAAATGTGAAACAGTCAAGTTGCTGAAAGTCATGTTCCAGGCCAGCAGTTATGGGAAATTTATCACGGGGTTGGAAAATACATATGTTATCAACAGGGCTGCATGTGTGCCTTGAGGCTTCACCCAGCCCATAACAATCCAAAAACAAACCACCCATCACAAATCAAAAAATGCTGTCAAAAGTAGATTCTAAGCCCTAATGCTGTCAGAAGCTGCAGCATGCTGGGCTTAGTTGTTAAATCAGTGGAAAAATGTGTGGTACCTATTGTTGAAGATAATATTTTGTGAGCTTCCAGTATGAAAGTGCAACAGATATTTTTCCCTCTGTTTATTAAACTGTTTTAAATATGCTTTTGTTTTATGGAATTGTTACATCTCCCCTACTAGTAGGCTTATGCTGCCATGCAGTTTACTCAGGGGAAGATCTCTAAGCTCTTTTGCCAAAATAATTACAACTCTCCTAGGTATTTTACTAGCACGCGGTATTTGCATACCGTGTATTTATAAATAGTCTCGTACCTAGAATGGATTGTTTAAACAAATGCTCAAAAAAGGTTTTGTTGTTTTAAGACCTGGTCTTAATAACTAAATAAATGAAGTTGTACAAATATGCTGAAAATGTCCCCACCAGCTTGGGTTGTGCAACTCCTTGTACCGCAAGATGAGTATTTCAAAGGTCCCTCTGAAACCAGGGCCATTATTTGTGGTAAATACTGTGCGGAGTGAGGAAGGGTTGACAGACCAAGATCTTAATAAATAAATAAATAAATAAAAATTGCACAACTCTTGAAAGGAGCCAAACTTTCAGTCTCAGCACCCACATCAGCCAAACTCTTGCCGAGACTGCTGCAGAGAGCTGTGGGATTGTACTTGCAGCAAATACTAAGGAGTGCATCCTTACATCCTAGTTTTTCAGGCTTCCATGCAAGGGATTTCCACTGTGACCTTGTGTCTGTCATAGCTAACAGCACACAAGGGGACACCAACCCAAGTCTGGCTCACATGGTATACAGGAAGTTCAGCTGCAGTAATTCGATTGTAAATCTGAGCCAGAGAGTCAGTAACTCAAATCATGGCTGTTACTTCAAAGAACGAAGGTTGCCTCTTTGAAAGGCTTCTAATTTTTATAGCTGAACAAAAGTTAACTATTACATAAATTGTATGTTATACATATGCATATATCTTTTCATATCTTATTATAAATATACATGTATCATAGGCACCCTGTTCCATATCTGTCATGCTAAGTACTTTTTTGGCAGGTAGCAGAAGTTATGGAAACAATTAAAATTCCTGTGCAACACTGGATTACTTATTTGTTCGGAAGAGTGGGTGGTGTTATAGGGAGTGGAAAAAAGGCAGATCTGTACTTCAAAACCGAAGTGTAAAAGCATTCTGGAGTAGTTTTGCCAGAAGGTCTTTCTGTCAATTTGTGTTTGGACAGAAAGGTCTGAGTATCAGGAATAGAGTTCTGGGGTTTGCACTCTGGTGTATCTTGTTAGTAAATATTTGAGGAATTATAGAGCTGCAGTTGTTTTTATGGCCGGTAACCAACTGGTGATCCTTTCAAGGCAATAAACAGTGTATGAGAACAGTGTTCTTAATAGCCCTGGAGTGTAAGAAGTTGTTAACGTTTAGAAACTGATTGTTCTCTGCTCTGCCTTCGCTTTAATATAGTGCCTGTCTGACTGGGAGATTAGGAGTGGCAAAAAACCCAACCAGTTTTAAGCAACTCATATAGTAGCTGGGCAATTTAATTTCATCCAACAGTGAGTATCTTGATCCAGAGAGTCTGCACTGTGTTTTCCTGTGGGTTACATGACAGGTTGGTGGCGTGATTTGCTTTGCAAACCTGTAAATGAGTTCATGTTTGTGAATCTTTTAGCTGCGGTTTCTTTCTCCACCCTTTTCTCATGAATAAGCTTGAAAAATATTTAGGACAAGATTTCTCTGGACTCGCCATGTCTGATGATATCTTTTTCAACTGTGGTCTTTGTATATATGTACTTCTAAAACAATTGGGAGGTGTGGTGCAGTGCGCTTCTTTGGAGGGAGGAACACGGTTAGTAAAGATTACTGATTCTGTGAGAAGAGTCAACTACAGAAAATGCTGAAACTAACGCTGTGGCTGGGAGGAGTCTGTGGCTTTGGTTTTTAACTCTCTTTGGGTTTTGCCAGTGACTTGGAGCAGGGAGGTGTTTGGTCGGTTGTGGTGTAATACTGAAAATATTCTTGTCTTCCTGACAACTACATTTATCAATACAGTAATAAGTTCAGTGTCTTAAACAACCACCTGACCTGCTACATGAAGAAATTGTTTGCAGTTGATAAATACTTCAGATTGTTCTGTATGTGACTGACAAGCCATAGTTGACTAATGAAATACAGGATTTGGCAGTACTGAAGCTCGAGATATCGTTGAGTGAACTTTGTGTAAGAGTGGGTTCATTCAATAAAAAATAAAAGGAGCATTTAAAGAGCCTTTTAGTCCTGTCATAAAGATGCTTTGTGCTATTGCAGTTGTGTGTTTGACAGAACGGTTGGGGATGGATGCTGCAGAAAGTTGTCTTGTAATTTGAGTGTCTTCTATTTGAGACTTGCATGATTTTTATCTTCAGTGTTGTTACATGACTGGTGAGTTACAGTTTCTGTGTTTGGATGGAGTTTCCCACTATAGTTAGTATCTATCCAAAAATCAGTCTGTTAGCTTTGGTCATTGTGCATATTATGGGATGGGTTGGGGTTTGTTGGTTTGGGGTTTTTTTTTCTTTAGGAAATGAGATCTGATTTTGCTTCTGCTTAAGCCAAGGAGAATGCCAGACTCAGTAGGACTGGGCTCAGAGTTTTGAGTATATGTTGGCAGCTAAAGTGAGCACAGCCACATAGGGCGTAGGGCTGATTCTGCTGTGCTGCAATACCATGGTTCCCTGTACCTTTGAGGTTTTAATTTTAAGCCTGTGAAATAAAATAAATCAAGTATGTTTTGGTTTGTGGTTGAGTTTGGTTTTGGGTTGTTTTTTAATTGTTGTTAGTTTTGGGTTTTTTTATAGGTAGGTAATCTTGTTATGTTTTAACACATGGCTCTAAAACAGCTCATTGCTGGTCACACAGTTGCAGCAATTGTTGCACTGTAGTTCCTCATCTCTCTTTACTATATTAAAGTAGTTCGACTTCTGTGACTATGTGTGCTAAGGGGTTTTTATCATGTGTGTGAGTAGTAGTAGACTAGAAATTCTTCCGTATTCGTCACTGCATTGTGATAGATAACAGAGAAGTCTGTTCTCATTTAAAGCTATAGCAGAGTGCATGAGGCAGCCTTTATTAATGTATACTGCAATTGCGTTGAATTTCTTCAATTGCATCGGAGAGATTCTTATGATAAAGGCATGACCAATTAGTTTTAAATTGTCTATTAAATTCAATTTCCTAGTATCCACAAAAAAAAAAAGTACCCAAATACTTTAAAATACATAAACTGGGGAGAAGAGATGAAGAAAAAGCTTCTAACTTTCAGTAGATTAATCATGCTTTCAACATCTGGAATGAAGGTTTTTCTTAAACACAGTTTTGAGATATGCAGTATTAATCCCAAAGCTTTGTGAGGGCATGCAGAGCTTAGCCTAGGAGGCAGATACTGAGTTCTGGCATTAGTTTTTTTGCATTGTTTCCACATTCTGGCACTCCACTCCATTTCCTCGCCTCACTGAGCACTGAAAGGGACATAAATTGACATAACTAGATTTTTGTGACTGGGGCAAGGGAAGCGGCCTGAAAGATAAACTTTAACCTGTCATCCTGTCAACAAATTTGCATTGTTACAAAAGTAAGAATTTATATACCATGGAGTCAAGAATAGTATGTAGGGACAATGCATTAAGATAAAGAAAGTGCGTATCTGAAGTTACATTTTTTTCAGCGTAAAAATAGAATCTAAACATCCAACTGTCTGATTTGCTTTTCCATAAAAAAAAATTACTTTTACATTTTTCTGTCATAAAAAAAGCTCTGAGTGCTCTCACTGGCCTAAAGCAAGGAAGTTTGAACTATGACAAAAGTTAATGGAAAATAATGGAAAAATTTGGCCTGTCCCTGTAGTTTCAGGACTGCTAGCTTCTCTTAGCAGTCTATACTGTGTCTTGAGCATGCTACAGTTCAGTTATGCAACCTTGGGAAATTTCTCTCCCACTGAATGCACTCTGCCTTTATTAAGGCTAATGGGAGTCATGTGTTCGTGTCAGTGGGAAAGCAGACCCTTAAAAATCTTTCTGGTAGATTTGGTGGAAACAGAGCTCACGTTCGTTATTGCTGTTCTGGGCAGTTGGATGTCTCATTAGTGGCATGTTAATGATGTTCAGTGAACTTCATTATTGAACGAGAGGATGTGATGAAAATATAAAACTAGTGACTTTTCAATCTTATAATTTCCTGTATTGTTGGATTAATTTCTGCCTGTTGTGTGCTTTCTCCCATCCCAGTACTTACACATTCTTACCTGGAATCTGGTGGGTGTGGTACTGGGGGTGCTTCAGCCCTGCTCTCAGGGCTCTCTGCCCTGAGCCCATGCTGTGGCTCCCCTCTCCTGGGAAACTTAGAGTAGCAACCATTAGATTTTCAGTCCTTCTGCAACCTCAGGCAGGGAACAGATTATAAACATCCAGCAGGTAGGAGCCAGGTTTTAGCTGTGGGACTGTCAATGCAGTATCTTTACAGCGACAGCCACGTGCAGAGGGAGCAAACACAGCTTTGCACAGCCCCGCGGGGAAGATGACAGTGAGACCCGCACCATCCCTTCACTGAGCAGATGTTCCTGCAAACCCCCACTAACAAAAACAAACCTACCATCTCCCCACCGAGCTGCAGGATGGGCTGGCCCCGACGTGAGGCCGAGCCCTTGGCCGGCGGTGGGAATTCGCTTACCCTCAGAAAACGCGGCCTTTCGTTTTATCTCGCCGAGGCAACCGCAGGGGAACAATGGGTTATTAGAGCATTGGAACAAGGCGGGCTTTGAGTGACCCCCGCGTTACTGTGTTGTGCAGGCGAGGCTAAAAGGAGAGATTGGCTGCCCTCAGAGTTAATTTGGCAGCTGGTGCGTGGGGGCCTGGGCCGGTGGTGGGTGTGAGGTGAGGGTGGCCATGAGGGAGCAGGGAGGGCTTCCCCTCAGGGCTGTCTCTGGGAAAGGGAAAGAAGTAAACACAGAAACAGAGAGCTGGCGAAGTTAAAAGTGTTCAGTTTGTTTTTTCTTTCTGGTACAAAATCTGTTTTCCTTCATTCTTTAGCTTTTTAGACAAAACTGTTAATATTGCTGATTTTTGTCGCTGTGACAGAAAGAGTGGCTGGCAGTGGCTGAATGGCAGGTGAAGTGTCCGGTCACAAGCAGAAGGGTGCTGGCCTCCCTGGTGGAATGGCGCAGGCAGACTTTCACATCCCATGCAGGGTCCAAAGACTTTGATCTTAAATGTAGCCTTTGGAGGTGTCATCCCTCCTGAGGCTGTGCACATCTGCAAGCAATTAGGTAGATTATGCCATTGATACCTCAGAGTCCCAGAATCACAGAATACACTGAGTTGGAAGGGACACACAAAAATCAAGTCCAGTTCTTAGCCCTGCAAAGAAACATCCCCCAGAATCACACCCTGTGCCCAAGAGCATTGTCCAAGCACTTCTTGAGCTCTGTCAGACTTGGTGATGTGATCACTGCCCTGAGGAGCCCGTTCCAGTACCCAACCACCCTCTGGTGAAGAAGCTTTTTCTAACGTCTAACTTGCTGTACTAAGAATTTGTTTCTTCAGGGGAATAAGGATGTAGGACAATGTTTTAATCTACAAACAAGGTATGTTCCAGCTATGTGTCCTGCTGGTCTTAAAGATGTGCTTTTATTAGAAGCGCTCATATTTCAGTGCTGGTAAAATAGGTAGAGCTGCAGAGTGGACATGAATTTTGAGAAAATCCAGAAGGAACACAACACTGAGACGTTTGCCAGTAGCAACGCTCCTCTTTTGTAAAGCAGAAACCAGTTTTTTAGTTCCTCAGCTTTCATTTGCACTCATATCCCTAACAACAAAAAAAAGAATCCAGCTCTCCTCATGACACTTGAGACCGTCTTGGGTAGAATTTTCCTGCCTTAGGGCTGGAGGAGGAGCCCATCCAGTGAGTTATTTGGAGGTCGGTTGGTCTTTCCATGATGAGAAATAACAAGGTGATGAAAACTAGCTTTATCTTCTGGAGTGGTGTACCTATTGCATGTTGATATTTTATGTGTATTTTTAAATGTGTTTTTTCTCAAAGCACGTAATAATGAAGAATTGTGGCATCCCCTTCCTGGGTAGTTATCTACTCAATATGCTAATGTATTCTCAGTGCCCTGAGTAGAAGCCTGCTGGAAGCCTCCCAGTCAGTCCTCACTGAGCAGTTCCTGCATTGCATCTGAGAGTCCTGAACCAAAGACTTTTGCTGTCAGTTTGATGAAGGCGAAACGGGCTCTCTGTGAAGGAGGAAATATTTAATAGTTATGATGTGCACTTTTTTTTTTTTTAATCAGTTGGGGAAAAACAAGCGATGGCAGCAGCTGTGCCATGTGAGCGAGTGTGTCATGAGCCTGCTGGGCAAGGCATAGTGAAGGGCATTATTCCGCTGGGAGGTTGGCACTGACCATGGCCCTCCAGAGTTGCCACAAAGGATTTTCTGTTCGACATCTAACGCAACAAGCACATTCATATGTTTGCAGAGGGTTTCCATGGAAACCGTGTAAACTGTGATGCTGGCAGACAGAGGCAAAGGTTATACTATTGTAGAGGCCCTTTTGTGTTCTCTTTAAATGTTTCAGAGTAGCTATATTTCTTAACTGATACTCTCAGCCTATGCAGCAATTTGTTCAGATTTTTGGTTTGGTCTTTTGTTTTTCTTCCCTTTTTTCCTCTCCTTGTCTGAACTTTTTCATGGTTGTACTGAGGAGGTCAGATGAGAAGTAAGAATAACAATGAAAATGTGGTACTCATTTTTTCACTTGAGTATCATTGTTTGAATTGATTTATCTTTCTGTTACTGATAAGGATACAATTGGAAATGGAAGAAGGCCCCAAAAATATTCAACCTATTCTGCTCTTGCTAGTACATTTCTCATTTTTGTTGAGTGCTTTTATTACTCAGGTAGAACTGACTCAGGTCATTGCTCACTGGCAGTTGGGGAATTTTGAATGCTGGTCTCCTCTCAGAACTAAGAACTTATGCTATTTATAGATACCAGTTTTAACACTGGCTAGCCTTTAGTGTGTTTTAAGAGCTCATGCTGTTTTTAAATTTATCCCACAAATTTAAATTTCCAGACATACCTATTGCTTTGTTCATGTTTCAGGAAGTACTCCCACCATGGGCACAAACGCTACTTATTAAGAAGAAAGAAAATTATTTGCTCTCCTATAGGATTATCCAAGTTCCCCTTTGATTGTCCATGTTTGCAAAATTATGCTTGTTCACAGACTCAGCTTAATTATTATGGGAGGTTATTTTAATTGACTGAACCTGTGTCTGGGCCCATGCTGCAGGTCAGAGAGAGGTCCGGGTACTGCTTGTTCACCTGCTGCTCTATGAAAATGAGATCTTACCTGATCATGCTGTGCATGTATTCATTCCTGCCACTTAACTTTTGAACCTATTGAGTACTTTAAGCCAAACGTGGTACAAAGGTAAAAACATAATTTGCTTGTGCTTTACGGAATTTGGTATCTGGTTAAAGATGTAGGATTTTGATGTTGAGCAGCAACCTCAGTACTTGAAGTACAAGTTGCTCAGTCCATCTGATTATAGGGCACTGACTAAAAGTCCAGGCTAAGTGTAGATAATTAATTGAACTCAATCACAAGTTTGCAGAATCAAGAGACAAATTAAATTCTCAGTTTTAAAGACTAAAACATACTTTGCTACAAAAAGGGCAAAAATCTTTTAGGTGTATAAAATATCACCATCTTTAATAGACAAGTAACCTCAAGGCATTGTGTTTCTGAACTTGTGAAAGTGCTGTCACAATTACACTAGGCAGAGCTTAGTAATTACTTTTTGTGGATACAAGGATGAAACAGCCAACTTGGAGAGCTTACTGTTGTGAGTGATAGCTTCTAACAGAGAATGAAAAGGTGGAACGTGCTGTTAGCTCAGGATGGCTGCTGATTTACTTTTGGACAGCCAGGCATGCACCATGCCAGGAGAGGCCAGGAAGGGATGGATTTGTTTGTTTACTTATTTCTCGTGTTTTGCTATTTATATATCAGATGTATGATTATTAAAGGCTTCATATCCAGTGCCTCGTGAATGTGACGGTTAAAAATAACTTCAAAAAAATAAACCATCCATTTTAGTCTTCTAGAAACCACTGGTCTTCCAGTCCAATATCACACAGTTACGAACAACATGTTGAGTATGACATGAAAATGAACACAGGATAGATGTAATGAAAACCTTTCTTCAAGTTTCATCCAGCATAATTGTATAATTGCACTCTCTGAGGGACAGGGGTTGTGTGCCAGGTAGGAGTGTTTCTCATTATGAATTCCAGTTTTCTGAGTTTGAAGCCAGAAGTCTCAAGAAAAAGTCTGTTCATGTACACAAAACTTTGCATGCTTTCTTCACATTATACTGACTGCTTTGCAGTACAAACTTTGATTAGTTTTGATAATTTATCACAGAGAGAGAACAAGTGCTGATGAGGCAGGCCGAAATCAAAATTCCTTAGCAATTTGCCAGAGAATTAAAAAGAACAAAATGATAAACTCACAGCAACCCACAAATGGCATCTTACATGCTTGTTTCAATGCACACTGGAAGCATCACTCAGTAATTTAGATAAAAATAGAAATCCAGCTATCTCCCTGCCCAAAATAATGCAAGAAATTATCAAATTAGAGCAACATCTTACAGGAAAAAAAATAAATCTAGATGCTGCCCAACTCTGAAAGCAGCACCTACTCCTAGTCTTCCAGAAACCTTTGAGATCAGACTCCTGAGACCAGATTAGTCCTGCAGATTCCTTTTTTCCTCTTTGGATTAAGAAACGAGTTCCAAAAAATGGTGTGGTTCCTCCTCTTCCCCGCTGTGGTTAAGGCAGAGCTCTGGCTGCCCTAGGTCAGTGTTGTCCTCCACAGCATTCCAGCACGTCTGTGAGAGCTGTCATGAAGGAGCCCTTGGCAAGCATCTAATCACCTATTATTCAGCACTTTATTAATCAAGTTTTGTGGTATTTTTTTGGCATGTTCTTGCATTAATATGGAGATCTTTAATTCTTCGAACAGTGTTAGGGTTTTTACAGATGTTTATAAAAACCCCACAAAGCACCCAACACACAAGTGAAAAAAAATAACTGAAAGACCTAGAAAATATGTTACTTACCTTTATTCATCAAGCAGATGTAATCTCTATATCCTCAGACATGTTTGTGTATCATCAGTAATTTTCTTATGGTATAAGCTGAAATGCTGTTTACCTAGGATGATTTCCATGAGTTATTCGAATATTCAAAAAAAAGCATCACCAAAGCTCAGAACACAATGTCATTTTCTAAAAATTGCTAATTGATTTTAAAATTTGTTGCTTTTAATTCTTAATGTTGTAGTTGAGAGAAGAATTTGCCTGTACATCTCAGGCTCTGAACTTCAGCCCATGGGTGACATGTCAGATACTTCCACTCAATGTAAACATACACAGGTTTAATTGCAAACAAGCAAATAATAACATTTTCAGGCCAGGTTTACAAATGAGCTTTGGAAATTCAAATAAAACAACTCTTATGTATTTAGTTTTATCTAGGAAACGGATCCATCTAGTATATTTGTTGGCTTCAGAATATTCTTGAAACGACAAACAAAACCAGTAGAAGTCAAAATTGAAATAATTGTTTGGGGAAGGATTTGAGGGAGAGTCTTTAGTGCTGCATGTGACTGATCAAAGGCTGCACGTGCCTTCAAAATTGTAACTTGAGGTCTTTGCAGCTGGAATTCTGAGTCATGGATGCTGCAGCTCATTCAAGTCCCTGGTTAGAGGAGAAACCAGGAAGTTTTTCTTCACTTGTGTGACAATGCTGTAGTATAAAGTAAGTGCCTTCTGAAGCAGTCTGGGGTGGATGGTTGCTTGTACCGCCTTGGCTGCTGGGAAGTTCTGTTCCCAGTACACTGGACCGTCTCCTCTTTAGACATGAAATATTCATGCTTCATGCAACTGAGATCAAAAGAGAGGATGGTTTAAATCTCTAGGACAAGTGTCCAATGTCAGCTGGTTTTCCATTCTAGGAACAATCACAGATGTGTGCAAGTCCCCATGATTTTGTGTAGCATGCCAGGATGCATCCATGCTCTGTAATACCAGAGTAGTTTGTTGTGGAGTGTCTTTTATTTTATCCAAGTTTCCAGGGCTTACAAGTAACAATGGAGGAGGAGAATTACGGGATAACAGTAGGTAATTGCTTGCTTGCACTGGAAAATAATAGTAACCTAATTATGAAATATTTATATATTCTGCTTTTGACTTTTAAAATACCACTCTTACTACTGGGCTTGATGCTGACTCACCCTACCCCTCACTGTGTGTCTTACCAAAGCTTTTGTTAGTAAATCTTAAGCACTTGTTCAGAGATGTGTTGGCTGCTGCTCTGAGCACATCTGCTTCTCTATTCAGTGCTGTGGTTAAGTCCTGAGTGACCCTCTGCCATCAGTCAGGCTTGCTTGAAATTCAGGAGTAGTTTTCCATTCCTGAAGGTGTAGAAGACCTTTGGCTCTCTAAATTCAATTTGCTTTCCTAATACCGTGAGCAAAACGTGGCAGAGACAAGAAGGAGGTCAAATTCAGGCCACGTCAATTGAGATTGATGTACATATTTATATAGGTTAAACTTTTTGCATTTGCTAGTTGGGTAGTTTGTTGGGGGGGGTTAATTATTTTCAAGCAAGCTGAAGACTATATTAACCATGTGACTATACACAGAAAAAGTGTTTCTCACCACTGTAAATCCTAGGGATTTCCCTGGGAAGGATAATTAAAGCAACATGCTGTGAACGCAGCTAATAAAGTAGTTGCCTTTTGAACTTTTGAGTAGGGCAGCCAGGCCCTTGTAGCCCTGCTCTGCTCCACACTTTCCCCTGCTCTCCTCCCCCCGATTATTTTTAACCCTGATGCCTTTGTGTAACCACTCCAGACTCAAGCTTCATGGAGAGGTGTGCTTAGCACAAGTAGAGAATGGCATTTTCAGAGGTGGGGGACTGAAGCACGTGCACTGGGAGGGGCAGGATTGCCTCAAGGCAGCAAGGAAAACGTGAAAAACTGTAGCATAAGGTATGTTTTACTTAAGTCCTCTAAAGATGATGATTTTGTAAGTATTAGGGGTAGAGCTACAACCTGCATCAAATTCTGCGTGTTTGTTAACTTTTCCCATGTTGTGTTTTGACAGTCACGAACATTTGTTTGTAAATGGACCAACAAGGGGAAAAACTGTCCCATATGCTAAGGCGAAACTAATTTTGATAATGGAGGTAAAAGAAAGTCTTGGAGTCTTGAATGGGATGAGAAAAGACACTCTCAGCATAATCTGTGAATAGTGATTTACAGTTTTTTGTCCCTTATGCCATCTCATGGCTGATATAAGCTGTTAGTCCTATTAACAAAGCCTTCCCTCTACACCTCAATTTGAGCTTGCCTTTTTTAAGCATTTGCTAGAATAAGGGGATAGCTCTTTTCTCAAAATGTCTAAGGTTTTTTTCTTTGCTCGTGGCCAATCAGTGGCAATGTGCTTGGTGCACAGTCAGGCCTAGGCTTGGCTGGCATCATTTGTCTCACACTTCCATCAATCCCTAAAATTACTATTTGCAAATTATAGTTAAAAACCTTAAAACAACTGTAACATTCCCACTAAGCCTCTTCTTCATATGTGAAATCAATATATGTAGTTGTGTTGTTTTATCTAAAATATTTTGAGTTTTTAACTATAGTTGTGTTGTTTTATCTAAAATATTTTGAGTTTTTAACTATAGCTATCATAAATCAGCTTTTTTGAAATGCTCTTGTTTTCTGTTTAATGTGAGAATGATGTATAAGTCAGTAAAATGTTAAAATTCCTTTCTTGAGAGGCTAGCCAATTTATTTTGATATAGTCAAGCTGATATTGGTGTATTAATGTGACTTATGTTATTGCTCTTCATATAAAATTTATGGCAGAGTGATTCAGAGATCCCAAGATGAACTGGGGAGAGTTGTGCAGGGTGTGGTGCATAATATTAATAAAGATACAATTTGTCCTGAAGACTGTATGATCGAAGACCTGGCACAATTTCATCTTTTCCTCAAGTTTCCAGTTACAAATGTCCTACTGAGATTAGCTGTTGGCCAGGTTTCCCAGTCCTCACTTGTGAGTTATGGAGGGCGTTGAGCTGCAATTCTGTATGGTCAGTGCATGGTGGTGGTCTTAAATGGGGTCTATGCTGAGCTGTCGGTGGTGCTAAAGGTCAGGATTTGATGTGAAGAGAGAGGAGCTCCAGGGGTTTGGGCTATAAAAAGGTTTGGCTGTGGGCTGCCGTACACAAGATCAGTTGGTCATGTAAATATTTGTAAAATCCAGCAGTTGCCTCATGTCGATCATCTGGATTGCCCACTGTCGCAGCCTCTGACCCTCCAGCAAAACCCAGGAGGCAGCTGCTTTGGCCATGGCATTTCTCAGGATAATCAGACTACCATAAATCACAAAGGCTTTTCAAGTGCCCTGGGATCGATAAGAGGTTTCCCTGCTCTCCGGTGCCACACGTTGTACCAGTGACCCAGGAGGGCTCTTGCAGGTTGCTGGGAGTAGTCCTTGTTACTCCAAATGGCTCTATGCAGGTTGATGTGAATCAATGGATTTTAAAAAAATTATTTACATGACAGACTTGTTTCTTCTACTCCATAACCTTATGTAGATCTGCATATAAAGTGGAATTGTTTTCCCTTGCATCTGTGCAGGTCAGGGACAGCGCAAGAAAAAAGTCACCAGAGGAAGCTGGAGACTTTGCAAGAGGGGGAGAGTGTTGCGAAATATGGCAGGCTCTGACTGCAATCAGCTTTTCCAGTTAAGTTTTTTTTCACAGAGAATTTCTTAGTTTATACTGTGGAGGAACCCAGGTTTCATGTTTTTCAAATGACACAGGGACATTGTTCAGCCGTTGTCGCTGTGTGTGGGTTATGTGTGTGCCTACTTTCACAGCTTAATACGGATAAGTGCTCCCAGAACGTAATCTTTTAATTTAGCTCTCTGTTGTCTACTGACTTGTGAAATATTTCTGGATAACTTAAGCACAAGTGATTATGTAGATAAGCAGAGATAAGTCTTTAAAAATAAAAAAGTGCTTTTTATTGTCACTTGCATGAATTGTTTCACCAACAAGCTCTGGATTCCTCCTCTGCTACTTTTCTGTAATCAGTTTGCTTGTGTGACTGAGTTTGTTCTGACTTGTGTGTTTTGTGTACAGAACATCGTAATCTCAAAATGTTCGTATTGTCTGCACGATCTTAACAATTTTCATGTAGAACAAGAAAACATTTCACAGAGTGAGACGAGGAAACCTGTACGCTGCTGACTGCTCAGGTGTCACACAATGCAGTGATGGCAACAGCCCAGTTATGTACTGCCTTTCCTTGGCACAAGAGGTTCCATAGTGGGCAGGGTGGACCTTGGGTCTGAACTCTCAGGGTTGTGCTTTTCAGACGGGTTTTGTCTTTTATCATACTGACTCTCAGAAAAGGGTGACTGGATAACTTGCTTATCAAGGGTTCCCTCCCTTTTTTTTCCCATTAAAAACTCACACAACAGTGAAGGAATAGCAAAATGTGAATGATTAAAGTAGTTTGGGTCTACAGGGTTAAGCATGCAAGTTCATTTATGAGACTCAACACATGCAAATAGCATTTATGGCCATGTGGTGGAGCATATTGGATACATCAAATCAGCATTCTAGGCTCCGGAAGTTTTTTCCCCACTGCTTGTGCTGAAAAATGTTGGCAGGCCAGCCTGCAAATGTGGAGGTGCAGACTGCACCTGCTACAGGCTGAGTGCCTTATAAGGAGCCTTCCTTAAAAGAGAAAAAACATCACCCCTTCAGTTAAAGGTAAAGCTGCAGGCCTCAAATTCTCATATTCTGTGTGGTTGTCAGCAACCCACTTAGTTCTCACTTCTTGACAATAAAGTGTGTCTGGCTCAGTTCCAGTTTACACTGAGTAAAGTGTGAGTTGCACAGCTTGACTATTTGTGTTGACTTTAACAGTGCATGATATAATTGGGAAAAAATAATGCTTTAGATTTAACACAACAACACAAAAACAAGGTTCAAATGCGCTCAAGTGCTTATTTCTTAGGAAAAAATGTATCTTGCTGCCATATAGTCTCTTTAATGTGGTGTCTGAAAGAGATGGTAATTTTATTAGCTTGCTCTGTTTAAAAGCAGAGGGACTTAAATATGCAGTGCTGGATTAGACTATTTGATTAATAACCAGTTGGGCTGTAGTATGACAAATTGTTTATGGCTGCATTGCTACTGGAAGAAATGGTATTAGACACTCCTGTATCATCATTATCTTTATTTCAGAACAAACATTCATGTAGATATGCAGTTAACTGGCAGGGGAACTGATACAGCTGAAAATTAATCCATTTAAAGAAAACAGCTTTAAAAACCCTTACAAGCATTTGCTGGTATGAATCTGAAGATGTGGTAAAGGGAGAGAGACTGAATGGCTGGGCAGGTTGGGAAGAGGTATGATTACTTTATTTTTTAAATGCAAATTAATTTGTGTCAATTTAAGGGTGTAGTTTGGCTTGCGTGCTAGTGTAAAGAATTACTGTGTATTAGTAAAATCAGTTAATAAAAGTTTGAACAGATGCTACCTAGTTATTTTCAGCTCCACAAATTGAGTTTAGAAAATGCTAATGTCTGAACACACGTCTTATTCACCTGAACAATGTGTAAAGTAAGAAAATCCCAAATCTATTTTAACATTTAAAAAGAAAAGAAAACTTGTCAACTCAGATATTTACGGTATTTGATGTCCTCATCAGGTGAATTTCAGAATGAATTTAATTTTGAGGTGCTTGTCCAGTTTTTGGGGGTTTTTTTGCCTTAGAGGAGTTGCAATTATTCATTTCTATGTCATTACTAAGATGTATAGGAGGGAGGATGAACAGTTGACTTTCTAGTGCCAGAAAATAGCATTGGTGACCCTCTTCTCAGTCCGTATTCTCCTACCTATTTCCCCGTCCCTCTCAACCATTCTCCCATATTCCTGAAGTGTGTGTGTTGCTGCCAGCTGACGAACGTAGCTGACAGTGTTTGCTAAAGCCAAGTCTTTGATTCAGACTGGAACCTGTTTCATAGGGAGGCTGGAACTGAGATCAAGAGACGCCCAGTTTGCTTCCAACAAGTCTCCTGGCAGACAAGATATTGGAGGGGGTGGGGGGGAGAAAGAGCAGACTGTTCCTTAAAAACAAGCAGACGAGAAATCGCAGGAGCAGAACAGCTCAACGTGCTCCTGAGAAAGGAACTGCTCAGATGTGGTGCAGTCCAGCTCGAGGGCTCGGACCCCGACTCAGTCGCACCAGTCAATGATGCCGTGCACACACTGCTGGTTTGCAGTGCTGGGAACTCTCAGTAAAATGGATTGCACTGCATAGAGAAAATGGAGATGTCTGAAACCAGCCAGAAAAGATCAGCATAAAAGGTAGGTTAATGTTCTGTTGCTAGGTGATATAATAATTTGGTCCCTTTTCTGTTACTCTGTCTGGTGGTATTTATTTTTATATACGTTCAGTACATTATGAAACATATAAATATATCAAGTCAGTGCTTTCTTGAGGGGTTCTTCCTCAATATAAATTTTCCTCGCATTTGGTCTCTTGCACTTTTTTTCACTTTAGTACTTCTTGTTTCTCTGACCTCATTATTATTTTTGAGCTGTTTTTGTGATTTGACATTGAAAATAGTTATTGCAACAAAAGCAGCACAGCAGGTCACCTAGACTTTACAAAGTGTCAGATTGGGATGCTCAGGATGTAATGTTGCAACCTAAATTCAACAGTTCCAAGTTCCTGGAATAAATTGAAGCTTTCATTAAATAAAACTTACTCCTAAGTAGAGAGATACACAGCTTCCTGACAGAGGGGTATGTTCTACTTTCTCTGTGTAGCCCAGTTACGGGTATAAAATACAGAACAGGATATGGAAGCCAAACCCATGAGCTATATAAGGCATCAAAGCAGGGGAGGGCACGACCTGTTTTCTTTTGTATCAGAATTCAGTTCAAGCATGAACCAGGAGGGCAGAACTAGGAGGGGGAAGTGGCGTTAGATTAACAAGTTACGTTGTAGCAAGACCTTGCGAGCCTTTTTGTTTCACGGATCCTTAAAAGTATTTTCAGCAGAGACAAGGATTCTGTGTAATAAAAATTTATCCATTCTGACTTTCTCTTCTTGATTTGGCCCCACATTGGAGCAGTTGAACCATGTATGGGAAAACTGCTCTTCTCTATGCTTTGAATCTCTTTTTAGCGTGTCAGCATGTGCATGTTAGGCCAAAATGTGGGCTAGAATGTGTGTCTCAGTGGAGCAAGAGTGATGGCTCTCACCAGGATAGAATCAGATCTGAGTTTATATTTTATTTCTCTGTGTATCTTTGTCCTTTCTGACCAGTCTGGATATAGTGTCTTGTTGCTATAGGGTCTCTCATTTCTACCTGTTCCTCAGTCTCTGGAACCACTCTGGAGCATGCATAAGACATGTTAGTACTGTTCAGGAAGGTGGTACCTCACTTTCTTTAATTCATAAACATCATTGGAGGGGGTGGAAGCCAAAAGTAGCCTTGCAGCAAAGCTGGTTTCTTCTCTAGGCACAAGTATCACACACACACTAAAAAAAAGAAAAGGTGGGAGAGAGGGTCCTCTATCACAATTCATAGATGTTGAGATCTGGATTTTCTGAAAATACTTTTGTGTTATTGCTGGTTCTATGCTGAGAAGGAGGTACTGATTTTTTGGTGCCCAAAAGCGTTTTTAACAAACGTCTTCTTTCTTAAAAAAAAAAAAGGCAGTAGAAGACGCAAATAAATAATAAAAGAATGATTGATTTTATTGATAATTTTCCAGGAAACAGTAGGGGTTATATGAGAGTCAGCCTGGGCCCAACAGAGCAGGCATTGAACCAGACCTAATAAGAACAACTGGACCCAACACCCATATTATGTTCAGTAATGGAGGAGTTTTGTACTACAAGGACTTCAATGTTGTAATCTTAATAGCTAGAGGTAACAAACCAGGCTGAAAGGAAAGAGGAAAAAGTAAAGTCCAAGGCAATAAGAAAAATCTCTTTTGTGGATTTTTGGTATTGCCTGTCACATTTGTGTCGTTTTTACAGATGAATGGGCTTTCCTGTCACTGTAAGAATGAATTGTAAAGTAATGGACTTGAACTAATTATGTCCTATAAACCTATGATAATAACAATAAGTGTGTTTTGAAGTTCAGACATGCATGTAGCTGATCCAGCCAAGTGAGTTGATCAGCAGCTGAGCAAGTCTCCTGCTTGGGGTTAGCAGGATTCAGGAGCATTTTAGGGAGAAAAATGGTCAGATAAGACAACTCCTGGGAAGGAGGGAAAGAGCAGGAGTTACAGCTGATCACCAGTTCAAGCAAGGTTCTTGCTATCTACATTTCTAGACTGCTTTTAGTTACCTGCAGGTGCTGGAAGGTGTCTGTTCTGGCTCACATGGAGGTTCTTACCCCAACACAGATGGAGAGCAGCGGAGGCTGACAGGTCTGGTCTCAAGCTCTTCATACCTTGTGGCATTTAGCCAGTGATCTCATGGTCTTATGTTTTCTCCTGATGCTTTTTTTCTTTTTCTTCTTAAACCTCACCATTTTCAGCAGAGGGGAAAGGGAAAGTACACACAGGGCAGAGGAGGTGAGGCATAATACATGGTTGCATTTTTAAGGGTATTTTTTCTAAGCTGAGCAGTGGTCAGATCCCCAGACACCATCCCAAGAGTTAATTCTTTAGAAAAACTTAAGCTCCTTTTATACTTCTGCCAGATTTTTCCCAAACTCTCACTTCCCTGAAGCAAGGCCCTTGTTTTCTCCCCAGCATCCCCAAACTGATCACACATACCCAGCTTCCCAGGGGTCAGTTGGCAAATGCTGAACGAACTCCTACTGCACCCAAGTAGCAAATGCAAAACTTACCAGTGTGTTTCCACAGCCTCTGGAATAAAGCCACCAGAGTTCATGGAGCTTGTCTCCAGGATGTGAATTATGCATCTCAGAACGTGGTCTGTTCATCCAGCATGCCAGGTACCTCCTGGGAACTCTGTGTGTGCAGCTGGATAATGTTGCATCTCAGATGATGTTTTCTTTCTCTCTTTCTCTCTCTGGAAAAAAAATGGCAGAAAGAACAAAAGCAATTAAACCTGTAGTAACTGTTGTATTTCCTCTCAATCCCAAATTTTATCATAATCCGTAATATACAAGAAAGTCGTAGACGTGGTTTTCTTGGCTCTTACCTGGTAATGCTTTCCCAGCTCTGTAGGTGGTTTCTATCTGGGGTTTCGTGCTTGGTTACAGGGCTGCAGTGCCCCAGGATTTCATCCTTGTGTCTCTCTTGCAGTGTGTCAGCAAAGCCGTGTGGGACTCAGTGTGGGAAACTGGCTGAAAACCAATTTGCATCCTCCTGCCAGCCTGGGTCATGGCGTGGCTGCACAGCAGAGGGTGCAGCACAAGGACTGAAAGGACTTGCTGCAGGCAGGAGGAGGGCTTGGGTTTTGCTGAAGCTGATTTTAACAGGGCTTCCCAGTGTTTCACCTGGGAAATACGTGAGATTATAGTGGAAGCAGTTCAGATGCTCCACTTTGGCTCACTGTTCACAGAATACCCCAAATGGTAAATTGCAGTGACACAAACGAGGGATGGGTGAACTGTGCCACAGAGCAAGGACACTTTGATCCACTGATACCAGAATGTCAAAACATGCTGTTGAACACTGCTTGACTTGAGCTTTTTTCCTCTAAACATGTGAATTTACATACCAAATACTTTTGCATGCAAATATTTTTATATTAAATATGTTATTGACTGTAGATATTTGCATGTTAAAATGTATTTTCATAATGCACTATCTCGTCCTTCAAATCCTGCTTCTCTTTGTTCCTCAGACCTGACAAAGTGTCCCTTTTCAGTAGCTTTTGAGGAATGGTGTTCCTGAGTGTGCTTTTGAGCCTGATTCTTAGTATGAAAATTCTTCTGTCTGCTTCTTTCTCTTTGATCCAGTTCTGTTTGTGTTTACAAATGCTTATCAGGTTTTTTAATGAGATTTTTAGGCTTTCTACCAAGACATGAAAGTAGTTTTGTTGAGGTTTTTTTCTTTTCCTAGTGTAATGAGCTTCAGAGAGAATTTTTGCATACAGTTGCACACAAAAGGAGAAAAGCTAAAGCTCAGCTGTTTGCCATGGATGTGGCTTCAATGCTGTGTAACCCAACATACAACCTTCTCTGCAGTTACCTCAATGCCTCTAAGTGTCTCGTGAAAGAGCAGGCACCAGCTGGAGCCCTGTGGAAATTCCCTGGTGGTCTTTGAATGTCCTGAAGCCTTTTATTTAAGCAGCGGTTATGAGGTGCTTTGAAAATGCTGTAATTGAGGAATTTCTTCATGTAAGCTGGGAGATGAGCTCTGAGCAGGTATTAAACAGGCCTTGTCTTCTGGGTGTTTGCTTGAACAGCTCAGGAAGGAGAGCTGTATAAAAACCTTAGGAGGTGATAAGTGCAGTGTGAAATGATACAGGAACGTGTGTCATAAAACGCACAATGGTCATTTCAAATGTTATTCCTAATTGCATGATGTTGGGTTTTTATTTTACCTTGAGTAGAGATGGTTGTGCACTATCAGAGAACTTACTAATGGTTTTTAAACAATTTTCTAGAATTTTTCCTAAATTTTCTGACTGTGGTAGTTATTCACTTGTTCTCCTTTCATTTTAGATGATCTGCAGAGATGACAGGGGACATTAGTTGTGTCCAGACTTGGAAGTTGTATGCACTGCCCTCCTTTGAATTGACATTGTTCCCTGTTTTCCATTTGTTTCAGGGAAGGCCTTCCACCCACAGTGTTGAAGCATGAGTGCTGATGCCAGCCAGGTGGTGATCACTACTCCTCCCCCGGCCACGATGCCTCACAAAGAGCGGTACTTTGATCGCATCAATGAGAATGACCCGGAGTATATTCGGGAGAGAAACATGTCCCCTGACCTGAGACAGGACTTCAATATGATGGAGCAGAGGAAGAGGGTCACTCAGATACTGCAGAGCCCTGTGAGTGCTATTAATGGGGAGTAAAAAGGAAAGGGTGTTATAAAAAAAGAAATCTGTGTCACAGCTAGATAGAATATCTCTGGACCATCTTTTAAATAAAGTCACTAAACAGATTATCCAGCATTCTGTTGGCATAGTGGACAAGCAGCCTTTATTGTGTTTTCTCTTGATACTTTTATATTCTTATGGTTAATTGCAGTATTACAGAAAGATGTGGCTGGCTGCAGGGTTCCTGATTAAAACTTAGGGGCAGGGAAGAGAGTGCAGGAGTCATCGGTCAAATAGGAACAAATTAGGGCATTACGTGGTGTTCTGCTTTCTGGGTTTGAATATTAACCTATCATTTGCCTCAGGAATGCTTTAATTAACATTTATAATTGGGTTAAGTTTATTTAAAAGCTAGACTATGTTCCTTTTATGTCCTTGAGGGTGATCATATCCCTACTTGGCCATATTAGCGCTCATCTACTGGTTGTGTAAGTTCGGTATTTGTGTAGACTACATATAAAACTATTAAATCTATTGAACCACACTCATAGTAGTTTTAATTTGTATTTTAATACCTGTATTCTTTGAATTTAACCTGATGAACACCTTGGAAAATAATAGTGTTGCTTCTTTAGTATTTTGAAGCCATAGGGAGTGAGTAAGGCCTATGGGGTGATCCTTTGGGAGTATCCGGGTGTAATGTGAGTATTGAGGATAATGGGACTGGGAAGGGGCTAAGCAGCTTTACAGATCCTTCTGTCTTCAGTTCCTCTGTAAATTGGGGTGCTTCTGTAATTTTTTTTGAAGCTTTTCCATATGTAATGAGATTGCAAACAGCTGTTAGTAATCACCCTATTATAGTCATCCATGAATAACAGGATTGTTTGCTAAAGTGTTGTTGTGGAGTGTCTCTTGGATCTGGGTGTTGCTTTGAGTATAATGTGAACCTATTGACTAAGGAATTTATTATTTTTCAAGTCAATTTGTGCATGCTTGGGTTTGCAGCCAGGCTCTTCTATAAAGAAAATACTCTTAAGGAGGTACTGCATAATGTTCTAATCATGATAATTTTATGTTAAGTACTCAGTTGTAAAATGTGATTGGAATCTACTCACTCCTGTTCAAATACTCACATTATGAGTAGCCAGGACTCTCAGCAAAGACTAAATCTTTAGCCTAACAGGTAAAAATAAGTTGGAGAGATCATTTGGCTTTGTTTATGGGGAGTGGATTTTTTGGTCCTTTTGATGACAGTATTGAATCTGATGAGCGTGACTATTTCATTAACATTTTGGGGCACCTTTTGCCAAGTCTTCCAGATGTAATTAATGTCCCTTTGCTGCAGCCTCTGTGGTGGTTTTTTAGTAGATGCAGTGTCAGCATGCAGATTTTAGGAAGGGGTATGAAAAGGGGTATGAACCCTTGAGTTTAGGTTGCTGTTTTAACACACAAGGTTGCGGGACAGAGAGCTGCTGGGCTGCTGTCAGTGTCCTGCTGCAAGAGAAGCTGAGCCCAGCACTTTTTGGAAAGCGACTGCTCAGAGCTGCCAGTAAGTTGCAAGTTTTTGTTGTGTATGGGAACAGTTGTCCAAATAAGCCAGGGGCCTGCTGCCTGCTTGGCTTAGAGAGAAATGGGAACGTGGGAGCTGAGTGTGTGATCAGGCATGAAGAGGAGTTGTCTGAGCTCCCATTTCCCCTCAAGTATCTCCTTTTATCCTCTCTTTTCCTGATACAGAAAATTTAGAGGAACTCTGCTGTGATTTCTCACGTGAGGAAATCAAAGCATTTTTATACAGTATCCGTGGCCAAATGTCCATCAAGAGAATTTCGTAATTAATTTGGGGGTGGAAGGTGCAGTATTTTTTCCAGGCCCCAGCTGCTGTGTGCCAGTTCCTGGGACTGAAAACGTTTACCTTGTTCTCCTGAATTTAAAATTCATCACAAAATGGGCAAAAAGTATTGTTCCTGTTACCGATCTGTGTAACACAGGTTCGGGATTGAATTGATGACTATTGTCCGTAGTGTTTTTGTTCTACAGCTGCAGAATTACGTTGTGTTAGACATTTTCATAGAACTTAGTTGCTTTTCTGGATTATTCCACTTGACAGAGAGAATGTAGCTTGAAGGTGTTTAGAAGAAGCGGAAGAGCAGTTATGAGACACAGTTTAAGGAAGAGCTTGCTTTGCTGGTAAATCTTCACCCAGTCTCAGGCGTATCTTCACCAAGCCTTGATAAATGCATTCAGATCAAAGAAATAGTCATTGACTCCTCTTCTGGCAAGTATTAGGAAATAAGAAGTGTATCTAGCAAGGATAGTCACTGTCTTAAAAGTACCACAAGCATGTATGGAGTTGAGGTGAGCTTTGAACATGCACTTTCTGTGAGCAAAAGTGCGAAATTAAAGGGTTAATCAGTGTCACATAGTAGGAACCTTAGGTACTAATTTAATCTGGTTTTATTAATGAGCTTTTTTCTTTCTTTCAAGTAGGAAAATCTTTTATCCTTTAGCAAGAAAATAAATTAGAGAATATATTTCAGGGACCACAGTATATTTTATTCAGTGCATGTTATTGTAAGGGCTACAGGCCTGACCAGACATCTTCAGACATGCATCTCTCTGATGTGCTGTTTGGTGCCCATACTAGTGTGCAATCTGACTACTCCTCTCTGATGTGCAATTTCCCTTTCCTAAATTAAATAATTTAAAAGCTACTGAAAAGCAATTTTCATTACCTCTGATGTTTGCTAATGTCTTGGAGTCTGTTCATAATAAACCTTAAACAAATCAAAGTTGTTTTCTGACCAATGCCCATGGAGAATATCCTGACATTATCAGTTGAGTTCTCAGATGTGTTTGCCTAATACTGCATGTAGCCCCTGAGCATCTGATAGCCTGGAGAATCTGATAAACTGAACACGTTTGCTGTTTTGTGTCTGTTAGAAAGGTGGAAAGAAATTAAGATCAGCTGGGCCTGAGCAGCCTGATAGCATCCAGGAGTACTGCTGGCCAATCTTTAGCTTAAAGCCATTTAGGGTTATTTTAGTAATGTCTTCAGTTTCAGAGGATTCAGGTAGCAAGTTGTTACTTTTAAAGGAAAGCCACTACATTTATGCAGTGGACTAATTTTATTGCTTATTAGGTCCAAGATTCTTGCATTATAATATATCCAAAATCTGAAAAGACGAGTTGGTTGTTTTGGGTTTTTTTTATATTTTCCAACTTAACTCTGCAACAAAAAACAGTTTTGCCTGTATGCTAAACACTCATATGTTGCTTGTTACACACAGTAACTATGTCTTTCACGGAGCAAAAATATATTTGCTGTAACATCAAACCCCTTATTTCAGTTGTGGTATACAAGTCCTTCTGGCCTTTATTTCCTTCCAGCATTTCTCTGAAGCCATCACCATAGCAACCAGAAACTCTTAAGACACTTTAAAAAAAAAAAGACAGTGGTTGTGTAGTTATGGTGTTTGTGAAAACTGAACAGCCAGTTCAGCACTGAGGAGCTGAATGAACATATAGACTGGGAGAAAATCCCCACAGCCATCATGAAGCAGGGAAGGTGTTGGATGTTTCTGCAGGCAGGCAGCAGTGCCACACTGCTTCCAGTGCAGTGAGACCGTGTGAAACAATTATCCGCCCAGCAGAAAAGCTGACTACAGGCTTCAGCTAACAGGACAGTGTGTGTAACCTAACAGGAAATTAGGATCAGGGCTTAGACTGCACTGAGGAGTACCTTACATCCTTTTATATCGGTGTGTTGGAAGGAAAGCTACAGGTGAGGGTAGAAATGGAAGAGGATGCATCCTTATACAGAAGTGTGCTTATATATGAGATATGCTTCATTATTTTTACGGATGTAAGAAGCAGTCGTGTCTGAAGCGATGAGTTGAACAGCTGTTTCATGTAAACATAAAAATGCTCAGTTATTGGAATTTAAATGTCCAGTTTATGTTTTTAATTTACCAGTGAAGTTTTGTGTGGCTTCTTGAGACCCACTGGATGTGCGCTTGCTATTTTTACATATAAAACACAGCTATTTGGAGCTTGGGGGTTTTTTTCTTAAGTTGAGCTCTGTGTTGGCAGGATCCCATCAGGCTTTACTTTAATTTCATGCTGGATCTAGAGAGTGTCTACCAACCTGTCATGACTCTGCAGGGTGTTCAGGGCCACTCTGGCTTGACAGTGCCATTGCAGGAAGGTTCAGGTCAAGCTATCCAGATTGCAAAATTTTGGGGGGTTATGCTGAGGTTAAAAATGTACTTCTCTACTGTGCCTTCCTTCCTGCCTTGTACATGCACACACCCCCCTGCCTCCCACACTAGCTGGTCTTGCCCATGAAAAGTGGGGAGATAACTATACAGCTTAGCAACTCTTCTATTCAGAGGTCTGCCTTAGCATGCAGCATGCAGGCAGATTTTTCTCCTCAAAAACAAGCAATCCCACCCACACTTGATTTTTTTTTTTTTTTTTTGGCTATGTTATTTTCAAACCATCAGGACAGAGATGAAGGATGATTTAATTTATTTTTTCCCCAGCTTTTGCAGTTGTTTAGCTTACTTTATTTTGTATCGAGTGAACATCCAGTATTTTTGCAATACCACTCCCTTTTGGGGCAGTTTATTTTCTTAAAAATATCAAAGTCCTTTCAGTTCCTCATATGTTTTGGCTTTTACTGCTCTTTTCTCAGGAGTTCAAAAGCCTTTCACATCCTTCAGAAGTCTCACCCCTTGGCCACAAAGGACTCACAACTTTTTACATCACCTGAGAACCTCCTCACTGGACAGTCCTCTTGCCTTGCAGCTCCCTGCTCTGGCTTTTTTCTTCTCTGACATCTTCCCAACATCCTGCTGGGAAGTCAAGATTCTCCTTTGAGTGCAATATCTTATTTAACTGCATGCTTTCGTCATACAACCTATGCAGCATTTTCTTCACCCAGAGGCAAGAGCTCAACTTGACAGGTCATTGAAGTCATACTACAAAATGTCCCTTAAAGATCTCCTCTGCGCTCTGACAACATTTTAAGAGAGAGGGAATTTGTGCTCAGGGTGGTGTTGTCTCAAATCAAGGCCGTCCACTAGATCTCTCTGAGGACCCAAGAAATCTCACTGCCTATCATTTCTATAGCTGCCGTGGTGCACTGTAAATTCACACCAATATCCTGCACCTCAAGTGCACGTCATATTTCCCTGCTTTCTTACCTTAAAAATAGGTTACCTTTCACTCCCCTCTATTTCCATATTGCTCCTTTCCACTTAGTTTGAACTGTGGTTTTCATTAGATATAAATACCAACAGATACATGTTGAACCTGAAAAGCCTTGGAAAGCCATGACTGGTAACTTTCCTCCTTGGCTGCAGGAGCATGTGCATCTAGAACAGCCTGCAGGAGCTCTGTCATCCCTCCTAGTGCATCACCGCCATGTGTGCTCCCACCCTTCCAAGTCCTGCACTTACTGAAAAACCCAGTTAATTATGTTCAGAAATGCCTGAGACCCCTGACAAGCTGAAATTTGATTTCTTCTATCATTTTACATTTCATTGTACATTCCATTTACATTCATGACATTTCATTTACATTCCGTTTAACAAGATCTATAGTATGGTTTTACTCCAGTAGAGAGCACGAGGGAGGGACCCAGACCCCTATGCAGAGCAGCAGTTGTGTGAGTGGCCGGCACTGGGAGCTGAGTGTGCTGGAGATGGGTTTGGCAAAGGAGTTCAGTGCCTCAGGTTTGGCTCTAATCATAGGATATCTCTAGGCTGCTTATCACAGCTGTAAACACTCTGCTGCAGCTCAGAGAGGAAAGCCAGTGTGCACCAGGTTAGAGGAGGTGGAAACCTGGCACAGGCTGAGCTCTGTGTGGGGACTGCCTCACTATCAGCCGAGTCACTAAATCCAGCCCAGGTACCCTCACACTTTAGTGCAAGTGAAGAAAATTATATCTTTAGCTAATTCCCCATACTTATTACTGAGACTACTTCTTTTTGTCTTAACACAGAAGCCCCCTCCCCCTTGTTCTCTTTCACAGCATTGACAAACACTTTTTGTGACTCTTATCTTCTCCCCGCCAGCCTTCACTCACTGGCGGTTTTTTTGCGGCCAGCTCCACCCTTTTCCACTTAGGGCACCGGTTGTTTGTATCTAAACTCCAGTCTTGAAAGAGCCTGTTAAGAGCCGTGTCGGCTGTTTCAGTGAAGGTCTTCATCTCACGGGCAGCTGTGTTTACAGCACAGGAATCAAAATTAACGTCTCTTCGCTCTCAAGGACAAAATACCAGTTAAGTTTTGAAACTTTTCTTCAGTGGTGGAGATTTGGCTTAGAGGCTCTGTGTGGGCATGTTTAGATGAGTTGAATTATACCCTCTTAAAAAATGGATTTAAGATAGTAGAAACTGATCAAAATGGGCAAAAGTGAAAATGGGTGAATGGGTTTCTTGTATTATTCAATAGCTTTTAGTCTAACGGCAGTGATGCTGTGAAAGGTAGGGGCCTCACATACCTTTTTTAGCTACTTTCCTGTAGAATGACATGAAACTGTTTGGTCATTACTGTAATTAGTCCTAATGTGCTTTTAGTGAGCACGTGCTTTCTCCTCTTAAAGGTGTGCAATGGTGTAGAGTATTTGTAGATGACTTGTGTGCCATTATTATTTGCTTATTATTTTATTTCTACTTCTTTTGAGTTGGATACATGTAGAAATCAGAGGTCAACAAAAAAGAAACAGCACAGGTAGTCAAAATACTTATAAGCCTGTGTACTTCTTAACATCCTCAGAGAGCTGCCTACCAAGATGAAGAGATTAATACCAAGCTTTTTAGTATCATTATTCTGCGCTATGTATGTGTGTATCCATGTAAAATAGGTTATTCTAGCAAATTGATTATTCTAGTTGTTCCTGCATATGTTGACTGAAAAATACTAGTTGTCAACTGGTACATGAAAATGTTGCTCTGATTCGTAAAAGCCCAAATTTACAGTCAGCTCGCATTTAGACTGTCCTTCTGAAAGAAAATGGAAGTAAATGAGCCAGAACTGAGCTTAACTTCACTCTCAAGTTTCAGAGAACTGTTGCAGACCTAAGGTGAAAGATTTTTCCATCTAAACTGCCTGAGTCTATGATGTGTGTTTGGAAGATGATTGCAAATAGTTCTGGAGAAGTAATTTTATGATATTAGAAAGACCTTGACCTAATCAGTCTACTAATGACTCCATCAAGAAAAGCTCTGTCTGTTCTGCAGGCTGTGCAGTCAACCATGTAAGGCTGTAAAAAAGCTGACTACAGTTTTGGAAAGAGTGGTATTCTGGAAACAGTTATAGGAACAGGCTGAGCTGCCCTGTTCATTTTTACTGGTGAGTTGTGGGGAGAGTCATGTCTCAGAGCAAGGTGGTGGAGTGGTTCTCAGAAGGTGGGTGAGGTAGAAGCAGAGCAGCAGCCTGCATTCTGCCAAGGTCAGGCTACTCACTTGGGTGTCTGCTGCCGCCAGGTGAATAAAATCCCTACTCAGCATCCTCCCAGTTGTACGTCTTGTCTGACATGTTACTGTACCTCCTTTCCAGTAGCTGTCATGGGCCGAGTTTTCAAACCATGGGATATTTCCTGTGCAGACTTTCAGTCTGATGCTTGAAGTGCTGCTTCAGCACAAACAAGGGGGGCACAGGTGCTTGGCTGGGCACGTGAGGTCCCTGAAGGCAGAAGGATGCTTGTGCAAACAGGAAATGATTCCCAGCTGTGGAGGGATGGGTTATCCAGGCTCCATCCTTGCTGTGTGCAGGCACAGGCAGGTGTCCGAATCCGCCTGTGTTGGCAGGATCATGGGCAGGCATGAAGTGCTCTGCTGCTCACTTTGGGACTTGTACCCCAGTGTAAAAAGTCACTGCTCTTACTGCCTCATGTCTAAAGTTGCAGTGGTTTCAAACAAACAAACAAAACAATGCACGTGTACCCAGAGAGCCTACTAAGTCCCAGAGCTGAAACTTTCCCTTGGTTGAGCAATGCTGAGCATACAGCTGAATAACATAATTTTTCATTCATCTGACAGTAGAGTTTTTCCTTTGTCAGCATTTTCTTGTCAAATACTACATCTGAAATTACCAGTGACCTTTCCACTTGAAAAATACCTGCTTTGTGCCAGGGCAGCACGTTTGTCATCTCTTTCAAAACAGCTTTCTCCAGTGGGACTTACTTGTATGACTTTTACGTGATCACTTGTGGGCAGTGCAATGCCACACATGTATAAACATATTACAATCTCCCGAATTAAAGCAAAACCAAACCACTTGGTCTCCAGGCTCTAGTTAGGTTTTCAGAAGCAGGCTCCTGCTGCTGAATGGGTCAGATCCCAGAATCAGAGCCCTGCAAGGCAGTGGCTTTACAGAAATCAGTCTTGCACGGTGAAATAAATATCCAATAAATATCATTCGTTTTATGGCTCTTATTAAAGGTAAACTGTTGACCACAAGAAGGTGGTGCCCTTCATAGGAGCCCACTGGGATTACCAGAAATGGAAGAAGGTTGTATTAGCACGTGTGCGATGGTTATCTAAGGACATACAGTTCCAAGTTTTAAAGGTGTGTGGCAGTGAATGAAATGTATTGAAATAAACACAGATATCCATGTGACAAGCTGAAGGCTGCTAGAAAACATCATTATACTCTGGCATGTGGATAAATTGCATACTTGATTTTATGCACTTCATCCATATTCTCACCTGCTTTACAACTCATCCCAAACCTCCACATTTGCCACTTTCCTGGCTCTTACCTGTCTTCTTTTATTCCTAAAACTATTTTTAAGGGAATCTGCTTGTTTGGTTTAACAAAATTGTTGATACAACACTAAATCCTCATTTATAGTAGTCTCAGTAAATGTGTAGCATACTACTGTTAGCATCAAGATGCAAAACTAAGCTCAGAAGAATGAAAATAACATGACCAAAAAGCAGAAGAATTAAAAATACAGTGGACTAAAAATCTGTCAAAAATTTCCCAGAATATATTATACTACCTTTTTTTCTGCTGTAGAAGTAACATTACTTGTACAGGTTGAAAAAACCCTCAGAAGTCTGAATATGACTAATAAGAGTTTACTATTAATATTTTTGCTGATCTTTTTTATATTCCTTGTTGAATTGAAGGAGGAATAATTTAATATAATACAGATAACTGGGCAGCCTGTTCCAGTGCTCTGCTCCCCTTGATCTTAAGTTCTTCCTCATGTTGAGGTGAAACTTTGTGTATTTCAGTTTATGGCCATTGCTCCCTGTCCTCCACTTCTCCTCTCCAAGTTAGGTTCCTTTCCTCACTCGATGCCATGTTCTTCCTTTCCTTTTCCTCATCTGCTCCTTTCTCCTGCTGCAGAGACCTTACCAACAGCAGCCACTAAAGAGAAAAACCTGACTTTGCCTGTGCATCTTCAGGCTGGTGAGAGGTTGTTCAGCTGTTTGGGGGATGCCACATGAATATTCCGGTCTACACTGAGAGATCCATGCAACAGATCCATGCAGAGTCATTCAGTGGAAATTTTTAGAGGCTTTACTTACTGAAATCTGGCGAGTCTCAGGTACAGACACGATCCTGACAAAATTATTCTAAGGAGAGCATGGATATCTGAAAAGTTGGTAATTAGTAGTTATGGAGGCTCAACTGTCCAACTGAGGAGGCTGTATCAAGTAGAGTCTTGAGGATGCTTTAGGGAGTTCAGTAGCACTCTCTCTTACTCATCAAAACCTGTTGGTGAACAGACTCAAGAGATTGGTGGGTTTTGCCCAACAGAGTGGGTGTTTTGAAGGACTGAATTAAAATTCAGTGAAGAAACTACATTTGTCATACAGAACTGTTTTCTTTCTTTAATTGAGAGCAAGTGCTCTGCTAAGGAAGGCAAACTGAAAGGAGCAATTACTTACAGGGAATAGTCTGGAGTTATAATAGGAGCCAGCTGCGTGGTAAAGACACCAAATGTCTTTTTGGAATAAACCAGGAGGAGTGTTTGCAATCCACCTCAGCTTGTGTTGTGTGCAGCTTCAGGTACTGCTAGTTTGGGGAAAAGCTGCGGGTGCTGCCAAGAAGTAATGAGAGGGCTAGAAAATGTAACCTGTAAGTTTGAAGGAACAGAATTTAGTTAGTCTAGGAATGTCAGGACTTCAGTGGTCCTAGGACAGGGGTTTGTTGTAGATAGGGGATAATCTGTTTATCATCTCAAAGGAACAGGCTTTGTCCACAGTGCATAGTATATTAAATTTGATACTATGAAACCTTTTCCTGATATGTTCTGCAAGAGTTTATCTTTCGGGCTTGCAGTCACTTTATTCAGAAAAAAGAAGGAAGGGTTTTTTCCCTCTGGGGAAGGAAAGAAATAGAGAGGAGATAGCATTCCTTCTAGTTTTTGCATGTCTGTGATATTACTTGAGCATGGATGAGCTCCAGTTTTCCAGCTCTTTGTAACTTTATCAAATTTGAATGGATTTTCAGAGGAATTACATTATTAAAAAAATATCCAGCACAGAAAGCAACGCATCCCGATTGAATTTCAAGTACCTCTTCCAAAATATGGACAACACTTTAATTACTGATAAAAGTAGGGTTTATCATTTAAAAAAATAGATTTTATCTTGTCATCTACTGGGAAATAGTAAATCCTATGTGACCAAATTCCTCCTTTCTGTCCCCCAAATTACCAATACCCAGTGTACAAAGGTCAGATGATTAAGTCTGGCAAAGTTAAAACAGCTAAAAACAAAGTCTAAGGGGAAGTTTCATGTAACATTAATAAGAGACAAAACTACCAGCCCCACCTATAATAGAAATAAGATTATCAAGGCTGGGTTTCCTTGATGATTCTCAAATGTTTCTACAGGCTTTTAGAGAAGATCTGGAATGCCTTATTCAAGAACAGATGAAGAAGGGCAATAACCCCACTGGACTGCTTGCATTACAGCAGATTGCTGAATACATTACAGCGAGCACTTTTACAGGTTTTTCCTCGTCTTCACTCAGTAAGTAAATTATACATAAACTGCTCTCTTTTTTTTTTTTTTTATTGTTACCGGGACTTAGCAATGCTGGAATCTCCTCTCTCCTTGAATAAAAAATCTGTCAGAGCTTGCTTCAGCTGTGAAGTAGTACAGATGGTGGCCTTAACTTGCCTTTTTTGGCTTCTTTTTCTCAAATTCTTTGATTTGTGTAATGATATCCAAAATGGTTGGAATCCTCAAACTCAGTTATTCTCTAATTTGTTAATAAGAGTTTAACTGACATAGGGAACAAAATGTTGTGCCCTGTTACTGTTAGGAGTTTAACATTAATATAAACTGAGATGTGAAATACATTACCATTTAGTTTCTTTATTTTTCTACTCTTGCATATAAATTGTTACTAAAAAAAAAAACTGCCCCAAGGTGGGGAGAATACCCTGGCAAACTGAATCATCAGAAAAACAGCTCCCACAGTTAAGAACAGCTTCTAGTCTGCACTCTACTTGTAAAGATGTCACCGGGATCTCGCAGTTAACACCCAAGTTCTTCTTTCCAAGTCGTGAAGCACTGAGATGTTCAAGTCAATTTAAGTTCTGTGGGTGGACATCGTATGGGAGCTTACAAGCCTGAAATACAGTGGCAGCTGTCAGCATTCATCATCTTTGGAGATTTGGTCCCAAAATGGTACTTCAGGGTTTATTTAACAAAACGAGTGGAAGAGAACAGAGAGCCCAGATAACCCCATGTTCATGTCTCTGGTTCGTTACTGAGACTGTGTCCTGCTGTTGTCTCTACTGCCTTTGCCAGAGACAATGGGGACTGATCTGAAAGTGCACACTCCTTTTGTTGAAAACCAAAATGACTTTTTCCTCTTTCAGTCTTAACTTTCCCTCTAAACAAAGATTGTGAGCTGTCAAAAGGCTCTCATGCATTCATGAAGGGGAGAAGGGTATGTTTGTGTAGTCACAAGTCAAAGAGAGAAATTGATCTTTGTGATTTCTCTGTTAAGAGGTGACTCCTTCTGTCTAAGGGTTTGAGAACTTTTGCACTAATCCTAATTTCTTCATTAGGACTGAACTGAAGTGTTGAGATGTCTCTTCAAATTAGTTTTGCTGGTGTCAGAAGTCCACAAGGAATGTCTTATCCTGTAACAAGAAAACCTCAAAGTAACATGTCAAAATACTTCTTTAACAACAAATGTCTTAAAGCACAGTTCCAGTCCTGTATAGGATATTGATTCAGGAGAGAGCTCAGAGAAACCTTTATCCGGTGTAATAAATGCTGGTACTGCTTTGCTAGCAATTTAAATACACTGCATCTGGAACATCGTGGCATAGCTGGAAATATATTTAATCGTCCAACTGGCCATCATCTATTTTTGTCTGTTTTTCAGGCCATGGAATGATTACACCCATCAATGACCTACCTGGGGTAGATACCTCCTCGTTTGTTAAGGGAGAAAAACTTACTCGTTGCAAGTTAGCCAGTTTATATAGATTGGCTGACCTGTTTGGGTGGGCACATCTGCCAAATGCCTATATCACAGTAAGTATTTTAGACAAAAAAAAAATTATTTAGAATCTCACCTGTTCATTCAAATTATTTTTCCTTCTAAATAATGTAAATTAGATCAGTAATCCATTTCCTGTCTCCTTTGTAGGTAAGAGTAAGCAAAGAACATGATCACATTCTAATCATTCCAAGAGGGCTGTCCTTTTCTGAAGCTTCAGCTTCTAATTTGGTACGTGATTCACCTGCTGTAATAACCACCAAGACTCAACCTGTTTTCAAAAGTACTTTTGTGGCTGCTAAAATGGACTTCTGTAATTATGCTGGTGTTTGGGTTTTTTAAATATTTACCCACCACGTGAAAAGCTGATTAACTGCTTAGATAGTAGCACCCTTTGTTGTCAGTATTTCTTCCTGGGTTTAGCTTTACTTTCTGTTTCTTTGTCTTCAGCTTCAGTGTGGAGCAGCAAAGTTTTGTTTTCTTGTCTGATGAAGCTCATCAGTAGCCTCAGTGTAACCTGACAGTGTGGTAATACATGTGAAATGACTCTGTAGGAGTAGTGTTATCAGAATCAGCTCTTACCTTTAGAAGTGAGGAGATAAAGTCAAATAATCTTCCCCAGGCCCAACAAATGAGCTGGGTGAAGTTACAAGCTGGTATTTAGGCAGTGGTAGCTGCTAAATCACACATCTTTTGGTGCAGAACCTGCCATATGCTCTTCATGTCAGTGCAAATCTGTAAAGAAACTGCCTCGAGGTGAAAGGGGTACCAAAATGAGATTGATAGTATTACATAGCAAACACAGAACCAAAATGAGCTATGACCCTGCAGTAGATTTTTGTTGATCCAGGAATTACTATTTTAATGTTCCCATGAATCTGAAAATTCCTTGTGCGTTGAATGTTCTTACTGGAAATTTCTCAGAGTCTGAATTATCTTTGTATTAAAAATGTAGGAAATGTTAATGAAATGCATTTTTGAAAGTCAGAAACAAGGAAAGGTCAGCTAGACTGAAGCAGAATATATGTTGTATCAGAGTCTTATTCTTACTTCTTCTGTGGCTGAACTTCCAACAGCTATCAAGGGCTTGTGCAGCAGGGTGGTTTACTGACACAGATTCATGCCTGCTCTCCTACTTTTTTTCACACTCTGAGCCCTAAATATGTGTGGGGAAATTTGGTGCTAAATAAGAAAAGAAAGGGTATTTTCTAGATAACTGAAGTTGTCGCAAACTTTTTGAATATCATGTGTTTCTTTGCCTTTTTCAGGTTAAAGTGAACATCCTAGGAGATGTAGTGGACCAGGGAAGCACAGCTCTCAGTATTGACAGTGTAGGCTTCAGTCCACACGTGGCCATCTATTCCACACGTCCCGACGTCAGATGTGTCATACACATACACACCCCTGCCACAGCTGCTGTAAGTCTTCCTTCTGGCACTGAACGAAAGAAAACAGCTTTACTTTATGAACTTAGGGTGTATTTCTGCTCAGAGCAGTTTCATTTTTGTTTTAATATCGACTCTGCACTGGTAAATAAAAGTGTGAGGTTATCAAATAGAGAGAGAGAGGACTGAGCCACGACAGTGGAATGGGGTCGGAATAAAGTGATGCTCAGAGATTATTATACTCAGGTTGAGGCAGTTGTAAAGCAAACAGTTTACACAGGCTTCATTTATGCCATCCTAGGTAATATAATGTGCCGTATAAATCATCATCATTTGCTTTATGCAGCTCCATTTTTAAGTGATTTAATTAGTAATTACACTTAGTTTGGATTTACCTCACTATTTAAATGTTATAGTTAACATAAACTTTAAATGGTCTGTATAATAACAATAAAAATGTAAGGAGGCCTGAAAGAATTGGTTTGAAATAACTAAATTCTTACTATTTTATCTAGAAACGCATGTATATGTATACACATTCCTTGCCTACAGACAAAATAAAAGGAATGATTAATTTCTTTTATACTAGCTTTTTGAAGTCATAAGTGTGGGAAAGAAGAACAAACCATTAAGTAAGACGGGAATTAAACACGGATAAAATTCACAAAAATTAACTTAGTTGAAATGATTTCTCTTTTCCTCAGGTGAATCTGTCCCTAGGCTGGGTAGCAGCACCTTTGTCACCCTATTGCAAATTGGGCTGGTATGGGGGGGATTGTTTCTAAGCTTTCGTTACGGAGTTTGACTCTCTTCCAGCAATGATAAAAAGTACACCCTGCTTAGGCTTGGGTGGTTGAGACGTGAGTTTTAAGAGTTTCAAATTTCCTAGTTATCAGCGTTTCATTTTCTTGAGACAGGTTTCTTCTATGAAGTGTGGCATCCTTCCCATATCACAAGAGGCTCTGATTCTGGGAGATGTTGCTTATTATGACTACCAGGGATCTCTTGATGAACAGGAAGAGAGAATTCAGCTTCAAAAAGTTCTTGGACCCAGTTGCAAGGTATTCAACCTCATTCGTGCTCTTCATAAACAATTTTCATGTCCTGCTCCTGTTTCTACCATTTAACATTAGTGTCTTCATTTACTAGGTATTAGTCTTGAGAAACCATGGTGTGGTAGCACTAGGAGAGACACTGGAAGAAGCATTCCACTATATTTTCAATGTGCAACTGGCCTGTGAAACGCAGGTGAGAGAGAATTTATCTGTGTTTAATTTCAAACACTTATGCTGCAGAGTCACAGATTACATCCCAGATAGGAAGATCACTAATATTACACAATTCTGGGGTTGTGGAATCCAGTAATCCTGTATACCAGGTCAAAGAGAGTGAAATAATCAGGGAATCACCAAGGGAATGGCACAAATACTCATTCTAGGAACACTGACACAGTCTCAGTGATGTTACACACCGAAGGGTACAGAAGGTTTTGTTCCATGCTGTGCAGAGTGAGCCTCATGCAGGGAATCTGTCAGATAATAGATTTGCTGGTACTCGCTGCATGGGGAAGTGTGATTTAAGATCTCTTGAGAGCCAGCTCCGTCACTGAAGCTGAATGTTGTGACAAGTAAAGAAGCTTCTCTCTGTGATCACAGATTTGTGAAACCAAATTAAAAGAAGGTCTTTAGAGTGATGGTAGAGGGTGGCATATTTAAAAATAACTTCAATCACAGATTCAGTTGTTTCCATTTTATCTAACTTTAGATACCTAGTTAGGTATCCAGATGTTACATATAACCTGTGAAGAGAGACCACTGAAAGTGTCCTCACCTTCCACATCCTTTAAGACCATCCCCAGAAACTTCATCACTTTGTTCTTACTTGTTCCCCAGTGATCCTGTCCTCCCAAAGAGGCATTTGGATGTGCAAATGGCAGGCTCCCCCTCCTTTCCTTCTTTGCCCTGCCATTCATTTTGAGTTCAGTCACTCTTTCGTTTTGAAACAGCTAGAAAAATGAAAAAGTTTTAATCTTGTGATGCAGAAAGATATTTTTAAGGTCCTTTGAAATCAAGTGTTTGAATCTACTCCTTTTAAAGTGGAATTATTAGTAGATGGTATAATGCTTTCCGTAACAGTCACTTGCTGTACATTTTAATACATGTTTTGGACAGTAGAAAACTAGCCTGAGAAGTAACTGCAGCATGTATTTAAGAAAGCTTCTGCTGGAAATTCGGAAAGCAGAGAATACAAAAGCTTTTTCACAAATGAAATACGCTCCTTGGTGTCTGCAGGTTCATGCACTAGCTGGAGCAGGTGGGATAGACAATCTCCTACTACTGGATCTGCAGAAGTTCAAGCCTTCCACACATGCTGTGGCAGCAATGGGAGGAGGTGGAGTTAATATGGCTTCACAACAAAAATGGAAAGTTGGGGAGCAAGAATTTGAAGCACTCATGAGGATGCTGGACAACCTGGTGAGAGCATATTGATGGTGGTCCGTATAGTCCTGTAAGCTTTTGAGTGTAAGATTAGCTTCTGTAAAGCAAACAGTTTTTTCTGATTTCTCTGTGAGTTCTAAAATGAAGACAGAGTAAATGTAAGTGTATATAAAATCTCTTCTGCTTGGTTTAGTTTGTCATACTGCTTCTGACAGCAGAATTCTGTCTTAATAAGAATTTATAGTGCTTTGAGGTTCAATTTTGTCCCACCGTCTTACAAGTGTATAGTAGATTAATAGTAAAAAATTTTATATTAGTTTTTTTAAACATTCTTTTCTTATTTTCCTCCTCCACAGGGATACAGAACTGGCTATGCCTATAGGCAACCATTAGTCAGGGAAAAACCCAGACATAAGAGTGACGTCGAGATCCCAGCCACTGTGACTGCCTTTTCCTTTGAAGATGATACAGTCCCACTTTCCCCCCTGAAATTCCTTGCACAGAGGCAACAGAGAGAGAAGACAAGATGGCTGAACTCTCCAAACACATATTTAAAAGTTAATGTGCCTGAGGAGTCCTGGAATGGGGAAGCCAGTCCCAGGACTAAGATCACGGTAGGTTGATGTGTTGGGCAGTCACTTTGGTTTTGCCCTACTTGAAAGGAAGTTACGCACAGTTTATATGAGGCAATCTTGAACAGGATTAGCAAACAAGTTTATTGAGCAAATTAAAACAGGCTTTTCAGAGGCTTAATGACATTGGTACTAAGGGTCTCCTTTGTTTGAGGAGAGAGGGGTTGACTGTAAGAGTAACAGTTTATGATAAAATTTAACAATGATTTTGCAGTTCTAACCATCTCTTCTTATCCTAAAGTAGAAAACAGTTTTTCTACCAGATCTTCTTGTGCTATTACTTATCCACCAAATATAGTAAGGTTTTAAGTCACCCGTGGGTTGTTCTTTTTTTACATGAGGGAGACACGAGCTCTAATTCATCTCTAGCTGCCCCTTTTCTATTTGTGAACTCACTGAAAACAGCTTTCGAAAGGTCTGTTCATGCTACAGGCTTTTAATGATGATATTTTCCCCCTCCTGCAGCTCAGCAAGATGCTTACACTTAGTTTCCAGCCTGCAGAGAGGTGCCCCTCGTGAGACTACAGAGCGTAGTCTTCCTGTTCTTCAGCTACTCCCAGTGGCACAGTGCAGCTGTAAAAGCATCAGCTCCTCCTGCTGGCAGGCTGGCGGGTTTCTAAACTTGAGTTTGGGGAAAAAACCCTCAGAACCCTGCTTGAGAAGGGGAAAAAAACTGCAGTCAGTGTGTGGTCAGCAGAGGTGGAAGTCGATTGCATGAACAGGGGCTCTGGATCTACGTGCCAGTTACTAGAAAGTGTGATCCTTTCTAAATACAGCATCATTAGTACACAGCTAGCACTGCATTTTTCAGAAATGTATGCCAGTGTTTACAAAAAGTAAACTTAAATCTTCTTGGGCAAACACACAAACCTGTAAGGAGTTGGGATTATTTTTTAGGTGTCATATGGAATTGAGAATAAAGTCAGAAGGTCCTTTCTGGACATCTCTTCTTTAACAGTAAGACAACACAGAGAATTGTTCCTTTCCATCATACTGGGTGTTTTAGCTTCTTTCTTTTTT